>QOCX01000002.1:1069093-1189251 GCA_005959815.1 Sarcophaga bullata
ACGCTGTGGTTGTAATTGTGTTTATTTGAATTTCGAATGTTGTTTTATCGATAACAAACCCGTAATTTAATTATTTCTTCTTTTTTATAAATATGAATTTAATAAATAAAAATACGTATTTAAGTAACAAATAGTATCTCTTGTACATTATATTTGCTTTTTTTAATTAAAAAGTAGGAATAAAGAAAAAAAACTTTAAAATATATTTGAAATTATATTATATTACTTTTAATATTTTTTATTTTTTTTATTAGTTTATAAGTTTAATAGCACTTTGAAAAAAAAATTAAAATAAAAAAGAAACTATTTTTATTACACCTTATTTCCCCCAACCATCCTCACCCTCAACTAGAAACAATTTTCTTATGACTTATAATTTATTATTCATATTGTTTATTTGTTTTTTTTTTTTTTTGTTTTAAAATATAATAATCAATAATAATAATAATATGCACTCAATATTAAAATATAATTTTTTTATTATAAATTAAAATTAAAATTATAATAACACTGGCTTTGGAGTATGTATGTATTGTTTTAAGTTTTAATTCGGTTTCTTTATCAGAAATTATCAAATATTTTCTCCTGAGTGTATGATTGTAAATAGTTTGTAAGATTATAAAAATAAAAATTAAAAAAAAAAACAAAACAACAAAAAATTATTACATAGAATAAATAGAGAGCTTATAATTAGAATGCTATACAATTAAAACAAAAAACAAAACAAACAAAAAACTAAAATTAAAACAAAACAACATAATAATTGAGTTAAAGACAAAAAGAAAATTAAAAATAAAAAATAAAAACGTAAAATACAAAAATACTAAATATCCTAATATGAATTTGATATTATTTATTAATATTAATACGAACAAAAATTGTGAAGATGTGACAGACTAAATCAATACAGACTTGCTATATTCAATTGAGATTCTGGAAGTCATTTTTGAAACTTGTCATTAAAGAAAAAGACAAAAGAAGACAAAAAAATATAAATAAACGACGAATTTCTTCATGTAAATGTTTGCTATTGATATGATGTTGCAAGGAAACAAGAATGATGTTTTAATAAGATTAGTTGCATAATTATCGGCGTTAGACCTTTCTCACTTTCTTCTATTTTTGGAGTTCAAAGCAAAAATTTATGTTATATAGACTCGATGTCCTCTTGCTTCCACCCCTACTGTATCATTGCATTGATTTTTCCTCAAGTAAAAACCTTTCCTGCAGACTCTCTGCTCCCCTTTCATATAAAGATCTTCCTTATTATTTTTAAAAAATATATAAATAATCTGGAGTTTTATTGTCAATAAGAAAAAAGCAACAAAAAAAAAATAAATAAATAACGATTAGTAATGCTATTTATATGAAGGAACAAGATCGTATACAGATTGTTGGCAAAATATGGCTGCCTTTCTAATTCTTCTTATTTTAGATTCAACAGCAAAATATTTTCTATAGAACTGATTCCTCCTTTGCTTCTATCATGCTAGTCCATAAACTTTGACAGACGCCCCTTTCAATCATACAGTATCCCATAATTATACCTGTAAGGAGTGTGGTTGAATTTGTGCCTAGAGTGAATATCTCTGTAAATATGACCACAACAATGAAGTAACTTGCTCCTTCTGCAATAATGGAAATGACAATGCTAAGCATATTTTCTTTTATTGCAATAGATTTGAATTGAATTTAGAACGCGAGTTGATAGATACGATGCTAAATGAAACAGTGACACAAGACAATATAGTTTCGCACATGCTGCGGTCTGTTGAAGTTAGGCTTTATGTCAAGATGCTGTCTGCAAATGTGATGCAAGAATTACAAAGGATAGAGAGAACTCGTGGGATTGAAAGAGATAGAAATCAATAGCTGTACTCAATAGGCTAAAACTCATTCTGTGATGAAATAGTTAACGGCAGTACTTTAGGTCATATAGGTTCCGATAGTGGGGGTGGTTTTTTTAGTGGATTAAAGTTGCAAAGGCAAATAGTTAACGGCAGTACTTTAGGTCATATAGGTTCCGATAGTGGGGGTGATTTTTTTTAGTGGATTAAAATCTCACACTACTGTTGCAAAGGCAACAGTTTCTTTCGATTACTTTTTGACCTCAAGGAAAAAATATAGGCTTATTACGCGTTCACCATTACGTATACCATCTCACTTTCTATAGGAGGCCTCTATTTTTTAATAAATTTCTTAATTTCTTTCAATCCACTCGTCTGAGTGCAATCTTACGAAAGCAATCTTTATCTTCATAAAGTCATATTATATTACTTGTCCCTGCATTCCAAAGTTACAAAATGTAAAAAAGATTGAAAATTTGTTGACATTTTCTACTTCAATTAAAAAATAAGAGAACAAATCTGTTTGTCTAAAACGGGTTAAATTTTTGAATAAAATTTCTGAATAGAAAGCATCGCATTAACTCGTTGACAGCCTTCTATAAATAAATGCCAAAGACATATTACCATAAGGTATCTACAATTAAAATCGTGTATGAGACAGACGTACGAAACAAAAGCAATCTTGGTTATTTCTTTTCTTTTTATTGTTTAACACATCATTGCTATGCAAAATACTTGTTTGGCCCCCAAAAATATCGGCTAATACATGTTCAATTATTGGTGATAATAATACACAAACTATCTGAACATTTTAAGCCAAAATACTTGTCTTCAGATTGTTTTATCTTTTCATAATGAAAATCTCACGAGATACCGCAAGGGGATGTAGCTCAGATGGTAGAGCGCTCGCTTAGCATGTGAGAGGTACGGGGATCGATGCCCCGCATCTCCAAAAACAATTTTTTTTTTTATTTTTGTTTTCATTTTATTAAACAATATTTATCATTAAAATATTAAAATAATTTGCACTTTTGTTGCTTGAATGTTATAAACAAATACTCTTAATAGAGTATGGCTAAGCATGGTGCCGGGAATTTGTTAATTTGAGAGTAATTATCCTTCTATGGTGTTGGGTCGGTATATCGTATGCATGATGTTATGAAAGCAACGGATTGTGTCGAAATACTTTAAAATATCAAAGAAAATATGCCACTTTGATGGGTGTTCCAGCAGTATAACAACATTCATGTATTGGATTGGCCCACAGTGTTTCAAAATCTGAATCTAATCGAGATTTTATGAAATTTGGAAAAAAATTATCGGAGAAAAGTGTGCCACAAATTGTGTTTCGTTTTGGGATGTCGTTTGACATACCAAATTCAGTTTAACATGCAAATCCTTTTCAATATTATAGAAAAGGTATTAAATTCGATAATAATTTAATAGAAACAAAAAAACACATTTCTGGAGATGCGGGGCATCGATCCCCGTACCTCTCACATGCTAAGCGAGCGCTCTACCATCTGAGCTACATCCCCATGTGATGCTCAACGTTTAGAAAAACGGCATTTAAACTGAAATCCACAGAAATTTGAATACTTTGCAGTATAAGAATATATTTTGGAAAAGCACCCTACAGGCGGCTCAATGGTCTAGGGGTATGATTCTCGCTTTGGGTGCGAGAGGTCCCGGGTTCAAATCCCGGTTGAGCCCAGTATTACTTTTTACTATAGTTATTCCACATGAAAAGATACAAGATATTGAAAGTCTATAAGAAAAGCATGAGCGTGCACTTTTTGAAGATCCTTTTTGTTTTCTTAATAAAAAACTATTTTCCAGAGAATTTATTTTTTATAATCGGTCGAGTCCATCGGTTGGCTCAATGGTCTAGGGGTATGATTCTCGCTTTGGGTGCGAGAGGTCCCGGGTTCAAATCCCGGTTGAGCCCATTTAGTTTTTTTGCCTGTTATAATTTTCTAAACATTCTTTGAGGCATACATTTTTATTAATTTTTCAATAGTTTTAGTGTTTAAAACTCAAAAAAAAATATTTTTTTATAAAAAAAAGTATGTGAGAATTATTTACTTGAAGAAAAAAAAAACAAAACTGAAGTTAATAAAATGTTTGTCGCTTTGTTATTATTGAATATTAAGCACGATTTTAATCGGAGGCTCAATGGTCTAGGGGTATGATTCTCGCTTTGGGTGCGAGAGTCCCGGGTTCAAATCCCGGTTGAGCCGTAGCTATTCTTTTTCAATTTACAAGTTTTGAAATGGCAATAGTTAATAATACATATGAGAGAGACACGATGTTCTTCCTCTCTTTATAAGAATTGTAACGATTGAGAGGAGAGACATGGATATGATTACCAAAGTATTTCTGTCTCCGATCGGAGTTCAAAATTTGTACCAAACTTGCTATTATAGTCTCCCATTTTACCACATTAGGTTAGGTTAGGTTTGCACAGTTCACAGGTCGAGTAGAGCCACTTGCAGTGGCCTCAAGCATCCAATTTAATAGTTCGTTTGCTCTCATAACCAAGAGCATAGCGGCCAAAAGGTATTCCCAACGAAAATTATCTCTTCTTGGAAATCCTTTAAAAACATTTGCAAAAATTTTCAATTCCACTTTTGTGAGGGTGACTAGAGAGTTCTCAAATTAGGCGCCATCCATCCACATGGATAAGAGGAACAGATATTTAGGAACAGAATACTTGAAGTTTTAAAATTTTTACTGTGTGTTTATTTTGAAAACACTCGAAACGGACAGAACGAACGATACAAAAAATATCAATTTCTGTGTAAACAGTGCAACATCATCCGACCGAATAAAATACCAGCCAAAAAACAAACAAATCCTACTGAAAGAAATGATCATCGGTCCAAACGACAACAACAAACAAACATAACAACAATTTTTCTAATAAAAAAAAAAAAAATAACACCGAACAGAGCGAGCAACTGTTGGCCCAATTTTCCTTTAAAAACAAAATGCTGGCGCCAATGATGACACGTCCGGCCGAACGGTGGAACGGCTTTAAGCAAATGGTGTTGTATTGTGTTTGTAACTGAAAAACCAACAAAAGAACAACAGCAGAGGGAAAAAGAGATTAACACACACACACACACATACACACAATTATGAAAAAAGCGCTACGTCAAGCTGAAGATGAAGATTCTCGCTGATGTCCTACTTGAGTGGTTTATTTAGCTGCCTTATAAAGATGAACAGAATTCAAACACAATGACAACGACAAACAGCAATTGGCAGCGGCAATGACTGCTGTTGTTGTCTTGTTATTACAACAGCTTAAAATAATATTTTTAAAGAAAACAAAAATGAAAATAACAACAACAACCGATAAGAAAAATAAGGAAAAATCCTGCCACTGCCAAAAAGAAAAAAAAAACAAAAATTTCTTAAAGATCATATCTAAGCTAAGCAATTTCCAAATTTTTATTCATTTTTGATGCAAATTGTAAAGAAAGGAACGAGGACGAGAAGACTAGTAGATTGACATCATCACCGTCTGTCTGTCTGTCTGTCTGTCTCTTCCCCAAAACAGCATTACACTACGTTAGCAATGCATTTAAGAGCCATTATTTTTAAAAAACTGACACGTCACTAATACTACTTTATTTTTTTTTTTTTTTGTTCTTCGAACACAGAGCATTTTAAGATGAAGAAAACCAAAAATTAATTTTTAAAATATTTTCAAAAGGCATTCGCGTTGTGTAGTGTTATTGTACGAATACAACTGCCACTTGAGAAATATTTTAACACTAAAAACGTTTGTGGGAGTAATTTAGAATTTCTGGACTTTGAATTCAAAACATACTTAAAATCAATGGCTAAAGTATTATGTATCTGGCAATGCTTCTCTGCAACTGACAAAAGCTAAATAGTGTGGGAAAAAACAAGGTTTTGAAATACTAAATTCACTTTGTGATTGATTTGAAATAATCGACAGAATAGGAGATTGTGAAAATCTATTACAATCTTCTTGTATGTGGCCTGAATGGTATCAGTTTAACGAAGTCAATAGTTTTTAAGCTTTATTTTACGGTATTTATAGTGTTAATTTAACTACCAAAATCCATTGATATGATGTGTAGGCAGCTTCTGTTTTTTTGATTTTATAAATCTCATTGCTGTTGTTGTTGTTGTAATAGCCTGTTGATGCCATGTAAAGTATTCAATAAGTAGTTGTTGTTTCGGAATAATTCTCGTAGTTGAGGTAGTAGTGGTCGTCTGTCTCACTCTCTGATGGATAACATTCACACAATATCTCTTGACAATCCAAAAACAATCTGTAGATGACGATTAGATGAGTTTGCAATCGACAAATGATGATGAGGACAACAAAAACAACAACCGAATAATCGTACATCATCATATCAGTTTTGAGACTCGTATAGAATAGACTAGAACAGATTCGAGTTGTTCTGAATGGAAGAGAACAACGAAAATAACATTTTATTTGATGTTTAACAATATAATTATTGACTTAAAACATGGATAATGAATGATCCATGAATGCATATACACACAAACAGATGAATAGATGCATGGGATAAATGAATGGATGAATCTGATGATATGGTAATGAATTCGATTTGTTATGGCCGACCATTTAAGTGCTTTTGTTCGCTCTTTCTCTTCATATTTCTTTTTTTGTTTTGTTTTGTTTTGTTTTTAAATTAAATGCCTGTGTGTGTGTAATTTTGACTTTTTTTTGTGTATAAAATTTGGGTTTCAAATTACAAGGTGAGTTGCATTAAGTCCCATCTCTCTAGCCCCATTTTAAATATTTTTTGTTGTTGTAAAACTATAGAAAATAAAGAGGAGAAAAAAAATCGATCTTCCTGTTTTAGTTCTCAACTGACAAGTAATTATACTGTGATGAATACCAAGACTCCATTATTCATTCATTCATTCATTTATTGGTTCAGTTATTATGGTACAGAGTGGACCATTCTAAGGTCTAACTTTTTATATTTTTTTTATTACTTTATTCATCAAGTAATCTGAAAACTTAGGTGGATTTGGCCAAGGCTTCTAGTACTATTTACGCCAACTGACGAACAATAGGCAAAACCCACTGACTCGCTTGGACTTAAACATGGCGTACTTGTTCTATATTCATTCGCTGAAAGTTGAAATTTTGTTTTCCGAAGACTTTGTTAAACGCACCTTGTGACCGCAAAATTTGTAAACCAAATCTAAAGAGAATATCGCCTGAAGGTTCATCCTATAGTCGCCACAGTCTTTAAATTTTTTCTTTCTCTCGTTTTTTAAAAATGGTGTCAGTGAACGGCGGCAGCAGGCAATTTTCGGCGCAATTATCATTAAATGAAAGCATCACCATAATCATCATCATCATCATCACATAGTCACCATCACCGTTGTTGTCTCGTCATCTTCGCCTTGCAATACTATTGCCATAATGACGATGAGAAAGATTTTCTTTGTATGCAATTTGATGTTTCGTTGTGAGAAGAATGAAACGAAAATTGTTTAAACACCAGTCAGTCACATCAATTCGAATGATGTGACACTTTTAAGGTGAGTGAGTTACAATGAGTTTGCGACGCATCAAACTTTCGTTAAACACTACACGGTTGAGTGGCAAGTTATGCTAGTGTGAGTGAGTGTCGTGGTGGCGTCTTTGTCGTATGATGATGATGATGATGATGATTTTATTTAAGGTTTTGCCATTAAAACAAACCAAAAGTTACCAGACACTTGGCGAACAAATACAGGAACGAATGGATGGACGGACGGACGGACGAACAAACGGACGTAAGGAATGAGATAAACGGAAAGGAAGACGCGATATTTTCAAATGGAATTGAAATGAACACATGACAGCTAGTCAAGCAGCCAGTTGTTTCGCTTTACATATTCCATATGGTTTTTCCTTTTTATTTTTGGAATTTTCAAAATTTTCATTTCCCCGGCACTACATTCAGAGTCAAGTTGCCAAATGTTCTTATGACAACAACATAATCAGTCCTAGTGTTTATATACAGCGACGTGGCCCAATTAGCCATTTAAAATAAAAAATAAAAAATAAAAAATAAAAAAACAAAACAAAAAAAAAAATTGCTTTCATTGCACTTCTTTTTGCCTGAACAAACAAAACAGGCGTTATTTATTTTGTGTGTTTTTCCCCAGGTATACAATGTACGTTGTACGTTGTGACATTGTGTTTGTATTGAAATAAAAAAACCTCCTCCTCCTTCCAAAATTAAACAGAAACAGAAACAGAAATGAAAATATAAAATTAATTCCGTTCCCATATTATGTATGTGTTGTATGTGTTGTATGTGTTGTATGTGTTGTAAATGAGAAACATTGGAGAGGAGGTGGTGAACATATAACCATAGATTCGAAATTTTTATTTATTGTTGTTGTGTAATGCTAAATAATTGATTTCACACTTCAAAAAAAAAAAAAAAAACATTTTCAAAATGACATTTAATCGCTGTAGTTGTCATTATCATTGCACACACGCATACATACATACACACACACATTTACATTTTAAATGTAAATAAAAAGCAGATAAAATACTTGCTTATATGAGAGGGGTGAGTATGAGTATTTAAAAACCTCTTGAGATTTGTCAAAACCTTTAAAAAAATATTAAACGGTAGTTTACAGTTGTAAAAAAAAATTAACGTTTCTTTTATTTTTTCCGTAAATTTGAAATTTTAAGTCGATCTTAAAGTATTATTTTACGCTGATTTCGACTTTAACAAGCTATTGCTATTCAAGTAAAGATGTATTCCAAAAACTAAGCAGACATTAGAGTACGTTGGATACCCTTTTACTGAATATACATGCATAATACGCATTGCGTACACAGTTTCCACTGTGTGAGAAGACCAAGTCTTTATTCGTTTCTAGCAAGAACCAACAAGTTGGCAGTGTTAAATATGCTTGAGCTATAGAAGAAGGTGAATTAAAATGTTTGTATACATTTAAAGCCTGTTTCTGTTTAAATAGAGAAATTTTAATTCCCTAGCATGGTATGGGGATATAGGTATGTATCTGAGGATTACTAGGCCTCAGTCTGCTCTGAATTAATACATACATACATACATAATTGGCCATTACAACCCTTCAGTCAGGATTACGGCCTAGCTTTTCACACCACTATGTTGTTGTGTGTGTTAATTTTTTATACATGAGTGGCGGGATCTACAGTTTAAAGTCGACTCCGAACGACAGACTTTTGAGAAACTTTTCATGGCAATTTTTACTACTCTCAGAGTTTTTGCCAGAAATCTGCTGAGAGGAAGTCGCCGAAGAAATATTTTTTTCATATTTCGTTTTTTTATGTCTGACCGGGCGTTCAAATCCTGGCCTTTCGTCTAATAAGCCAACACGCTACCTACTAGACTACAGCGACTACAATTAATACAAAATTTGTAAATGATTTAAAATCTCATGACAAAAATGATTCCGAATTGATCTCGACCAATCCTTGCAATGAAAGAGAAAAGAAGAGAAGTATATCCATGAAAATATTAAGATTTTATTCAATGTTTCCTTAGGTTATCGAGGTAACGTACCATAAGAAACAATGAATGTTTTTTGAACCTAAGCTAAGGCAATAATGGCTAGATAGTTAATAAAGGTTTATGGTTCGAATATTATTCCCCTTTTATGGCTAAAAATGCCAAAAGTAATTGCTATAACAGCGATACTGTAGTAAATGATTTCAATATCAGATTAAAGTCAAGAAGATACATTTTAAATGCATTAATTTCAGCATCAGTGGATGTTTTTTCTTTGTCTCTTTTTTTTTCTGTTTGAATTTATAATTTTTGTTTGTATTCGTATGGCAAAAAAAAAGGAAAAAAAAGAAATTGACTCAATTAGTTTAACCACAAAATACATGAATTTATTCAACCCACTCATACCATACCATACCATACCATGCCATGCCATTTCATCCCAGCCAGTTCATCCCATTAGACACGGCGGCATGAATATATAAAAAAAGCGTAAAAAGGTTTAAAAATGAAATTCAATTTATGCACCCCTTGACAAATTGAAAAAAAAAAAATAAACGTTAAAAGTTAACCATGAAATAAACTGAACTGAACCAAAGGAAATTATGTTTCAACTTGTGATAGATTTCAAACACTTGTTTTACTTGTAAAATGATGATGTGCTATGGTGAAACAGTGAAACAGAATGATGATGTAAAGCTTAAGAAAATTAGAAGAAAAAATTTTGTAAATACTTATCACGTTCCATGTAACAACATTTTTTGTTCTTTTCTATCTCTTATTGAATCCTTTAACCCACTAAGTTTGCTTTCATCACGATGACAATTTTATTGTATTGTTGTCACAGACAACGAGTGACATTTTTATTTAGTTTTACATCGGCCACCACATTCACCGACTATGTACCAGATTATCAGAGTGAAAGTTCCCCATCTCTGCCAAACCATTTTGTTCTGCCCAAATTGTTGATGATGAGTGAATAAATAAAGCAGGGGCAAAAAAGGGCAAAACAAGGTTTGAGACAAACTTTGTAAACCCCCATCATTAAATGAGCAAATGTACTGTAAACAGACAAACGATTTTAATAATGAATTTGAATGATGCGTTCATTCCGAATGATGCGACCAGTAATGTTCACAACAAAACAAAAAAAAAAAAAAAAAACAAAAAAAAGGAAAGAGTTGCACAGTCTATAACAATCAAGCGAATTAATAGTACAATACAAATACAAATACAAATCCAAATACAAATACGAATACAAATTAACCAATTGACAAATTACGGTGGCTTCATTATATATTTACGGAATTGAATTTTTAAAACGGTTTGGCAACTGAAAATCTTTATTAAAAAAAATGAAAATTAAAATTAAGGATTACGCAGGCTTAAATTATGGGAATTCATATTAAGTGGTTAATTTTATAATTTAAAATTTTCCTTTTATTTAATTAAACTTTAATTACAATACATTACGAACAAATTATTGTGAGAAACTTTCACTTTAAAATTCATTTTGAAAGAAAATTTTCATTTCCATTAAAATTCAATTTTATTACAAAATTTTCATTGTTATTGTTTTTCTTTTTGGTTTATTTTACATTCAGCTTTTAGACAAAAAAAAAAACGAGGGCATCATGTTATTTAATTTCATTTTGGCTTTTTTTCATCGTACACACACAATACTTAGTTTTCAATTTGTAAATTGAAAAAATCATATTGAATTACACTTTCAAGCAAATCTAAAGGGACCTAATAGAGATACTCATACGTATAGAATATTTTTAAATTTACAACAACAACAACAACAAACACATTTTAACTTAGTCTTTAAAATATAAAAAAAAGGAAAAAAAAAAGAAAAAGAAACAAATATTTACTTACGAAAATCAAGAAGAAAAAGAAATGAAAATGAGAAGAGAGCAGTGAATAATAGCCGAAAATAGATCATTTGAATGAATAATTCTGCATATAAAAGCAATGAAGGCAATAGCAATAGAAACTGGGGGACCCTATAATGTCTTCTCAAAATATTCTTCGTTAGATTTAAAATTGCAAAAGAAAATTGTTAGTCATTAAGCCTAGTTTTGATATGAAATTTTTTAAATAAAATAAGGACCAAATAGAATCAGCTTCCTGTTTATGAAGTCACTCATGTGTAAATACATAGCATTCTACGCTAACCTTTGCTGGTCATCATGAATAATATTTCAAACAAAAACAGGCTTCGATAGCCCCAAAAGGTATCAAATTTTTTACCGGAATGTCTGAGCACCGTATTTCTGTAAAGTTAATAAGGCTATGCAGATTGACGTTAAGCAACTCTTCGAACCTTTTGATACCATGTTTGGTTTCTGACATGGCGATCTCTATGGTTTCAAACTATTGCTCTTAAACTTAATAAACTTCCGGACATACTCAATAGTTTCATGCTCTACATATGGTATCGGGTACACATACAGTGTCGGGTATATTTATGTTACGTAGAGTTACACAATGTGACATACCACTCTCTGTAGGGCAATGTATTGCAACAAAATCCTGCTAACACTGACTCAATTTGTCTGCAGACAGTTATAAGAAACGGGCGACTGGATGGACAATTTAAAAGTTATTCCAGATTAAATTATGAATTTATGAAAATATATTTTCATGTAATGCCTGCAGGCAGGTTTTGGATTACATATTCATATTTAATAAACAAAAAAAAAATTGTGCACATAGACAATGATACGTATGTATGTTGGCAAAAAGCAACAAAGGAAATACAAAAAAAAAATGGAAAAATGCGAATAAAATCAAACAGACAGTGGTGAACCTTTTCATGGATATCCGTATATCCATCCATCCCTCGGTTATTGAAATAGTTTTTAGCTCAGGGTTCTCTTATAAACCTTATCTTATAAAAGTAAAATGTACCCACATCATATACATATGTATGTCAGTGTGTAGATCAATAACAACAGCAAATAATGCAATAATCAAAGTCTTGTTGTAATTTTTTCCTATGATGCCCTCTGTATCTAGCATGCAAGTGTAGTGTTGACGTAACTTTGGCTTTTACAGATTAAATAAATAGAGAAGAGATAAATCCGTTAGATATGTAATAGAAAAGAAAAACAATATCGAGTTTATTCGTATTAAAACAAATTTTTACACACACACACACACACACACACACAACACAAATTTGTATCTCTTGTAATTTGATGAGAGGAATAATGTTGACGGCTGTCTTCTCAAAGCAGGGTTGGGACGAACAAAATGTTTTTTCCCTTTTTTCTTATGGTTATTGTTGCTGTTGTTATTGTTGATAATGACGGTTGATGATGTTTCTTATTGCATTACGATTTTATTGGAATATAATTGACTTTGAAAACCAAAAAAAAAAAAAAATTCTCTTGATAATGTAAATGAAATCAAAACAGCAACAACAACAGCAGCAGTAACGAAGCAAGCAGATATTCTTTGTATTTGTAACATATTTTTAAATGCACGATAAAAAAAAGTACGAGGGTTAGCAACATTGGTGAAATCGTTATAATGTTATGGAAACTTCTGAGGTTTAATTATTAAAAGATTCAAGCCTTTCAAGTCTTTCAAGCTCTATTAAAACATAAATTTTCAGTGCATTGAAGATCAAGCTGAGAAAGTGGACTAAAAGCTAACTTCCAGAACAATACCTTACTAGAAAGCATTACAAAGATACGAAGGATTATTACAATTACCATGCTTTAGGTAATACAGTATTCGTGAACTCGCTTCTCTTTTAAAACTATTGAATCCATTAAAAAATCAATTCCTATTTAATTTTCTTTGCCAAAATCCTATTTCAGATGCCTCTTCCCTTTTCTTTTAACTCGAAAACTAAAACGAGAAATAAAAATTAAACAAATTTTGTAATTTAATTCAATAGTTTTCACTTCACAGATTAAGGGTACACAGTAGTGATGAATGAAAGCGTACAGTGGCCATTAAAGAGAGAACATGTCAAAAATTTGCTAAACAAACTTCACAAATGGTGCATAAAGAGGGTATTCCTTATGGAATTCCTTAGAGAATTTATTTTATTTTCACAATATTTAAACAACAGAACGTTTCGTTATAAGATTCAATAACTGAATGAATAACTGTGACTGTGACTGTGACTGTGACTATAACCGCTTGTGAGTGTGATGTTGCCAGAGAGTGTAATACGAAACGTTATAATAAAATGTCTATTTAATGCGTTTCATTGTCTTCAAATAATGCATCATCACACAGTCTAACTGTCTATCTGTCTCTCTGTCTATTAAGAAAACATCACAATGTGTCGAGTATTAAATATCCACACACACTAATTCTAATCGGATGAAATGAAATTTTCAATCATAATTCCCTAAATATGACGCACACACACACAGTATATTCTCAATGATGAAATTAATACTCAGAGAGAGAGAGCGAGGATGTCGAATTCACATTCAAATGTTTTGGGTTAAAAGTCAACAAGTAGAGGAAAAGATTTCTTTTTCTTTTTTTAATAAATTTGTTCAAATTATGAAGATAATATTTAGGGAATAGAACATAAGGAAAAGCTTTTAATCCTATTAATAAATAAATGCATGGATTTTTCTTTTAATTTGAAGAATGAAGAATTTGAAGAATAAGCAGAGAGCTATCATATTTAAAATCGTGTATAAAGTATTATATAATAGGGAAATAGGTCAGTTTCGATGACTTATTATAGTTTATCAAGGCGTATTCCATTAGTCTCTTTGGTAGTGTGCTAAACTATAAATTTCGCGATCATAGATTCGATTCCTACTAGAAACTCTGGGTGCTTATGACTGTTAATAGATTTGTTATTGTCAAAACTTGTTAGCAATGTACGGAATGGTTCGAACACATTGCTTATACCTGCTTAGAACCTTGATATGTTTTCGACACTGGGCATTGGAACATTAGGATCGAACTAACAGTGGCGATAATTTTTGTTCTGGTTGCAGATTGTTTGATTGCTTTATAATTCCACAAAACAGTCGAGAATTCTGAAGCGAACAGTTCAATTTAGCGTTCAGTAGTTGATATGGAAGATGTTGAAAAGATCAGCATAAATTCATAATCCATCACATTGGTTGGTTTATTACCGAATAGAATTACTACTAAAACTCGAAAGGAACTACGAATGATATTCATTTCAATGTAATATTAAAATATTTTCATTCAATTCAATATTTTGATTAACCTTTATAACTCTCAACCCTCTGTCAGTTGTTTTATCAATTGTGTATGGCAAAAGGCTTAATCCTTTCCGTTCTTCGTTTAGATAAATAAAACTTTAACAAAAAAATATTTGTTTTTATTTAGCAAATACGTTCTCTCTCTCTCTCTCTCTCTCTCTCTCTCTCTCTCTTTCTCTCTTTGTTCACTTGTATTGTAGCCATATGAACGAACATACGGGAAATGTTTGGTACTTAAACATGAGTGACTGAGTGTGCCTTATGCAAATACCAGTTGTTGTACTGTTTAACAACTGCTCTTATTTTCCTTATTCACTCCTTTCCATTTATACTTTGAGCCCATTTAACACCCCTTTAACCAAACTATACACAACAAATACAAAATGGTTAAATTATTTATCTCAACTCATCATCATCATCATCAACAGCAACAGCAACAGCAACAGCATCATCACACTTCCCATTCCACTATTAAAATGGCCAAAAAAAAAACAATGAAACGTACTAAGTAAAGAGAACAGCAGCAGCAACCTGTCCTCATTGTCACAGTCACAATTGTGTTGATGTTTGTGTTGCTTGTTTAACATCATTTACATCGCCCCAATGAATTTAAATAGGAAATGAATGAACAAACGGAATACGAAATAGGTTTGGGTTGTTGTTGTTGTTGTTGTTGTTGTTCCAAACATATTCAAGTTTTAGTCCAACAAAAGATTTTAATACACTTGAGATGATTCATTTTGGCTATTAGGGAACGAAAGAAAACACAGAGAAAAGTACTTCAAACATTATCGCTGAACGCCTTTTTTGGCAAATTCACTTGCAATGGAAAATAAAAGAGTTCTTATTGCTCATTTACAGTTAAACAATAAAAAAAAGAAGAGGCAAGTACTTAAACATATTGAGCTATTTTACGGGATAAATTAATTTTGTTAAGAGGCCAGGCAATAACAGTGTTCTTGAATTATGATCCTTGATAAACGCATAAACGAATTGGACAAAAAAAAAAAAGAAAGAAGAAAATGTGACAAACAAAACAGGTTGTTAATCCTTTTACACTTTAGGACGTATTGCTGGATGTTATCAATAAGTTTATAAAACGATTACCAGCCTCGATCGAACATTCCCTGATCATGCGTACTTCCGCTTATAAACCTTTGTAAATTTTTATTGCTTAATTGATGTCGTTAGTTTTGAATTCAGGAAATAGCTGTTTATGGTACTTTTATGTAAAAATAATAATCTTTTTTAAGCAATAAAGAGTGAATAAATTATCAGTCTGGAAAACTTAAAAAAACTTCTTCAAATTAAATGGACCACAATACTAGTTTTGAATACAAAATTTTAAATTAAAACTTTGCTTGTACAAAAATATATCCCATATGGTCTAGTGGCTAGGATATCTGGCTTTCACCCAGAAGGCCCGGGTTCGATTCCCGGTATGGGAAAATTTTTTCAATCGATTTTTAAGAAAATTTTTTATTCAAAATATTAAAATTTTTGAATTGTCTTGAAATCGTTTGTAGCACAGGTCCTTATATCCTAATTCATTTGAGGCATTTATTTGCCTTTTTTTTTTAACAAGCTACTATAATTCTTTATACCTATAAGAATGCTCATTGGGTAAGCATAGCATTGTATGATGAGGTGACCAACTTAAGGTGGTCGTTCCGGTCAAAAAGAGCAAAAGAGCCATGAATAAAAATTATATTAGTTTTCTTAAATATTTTTCTGCTTAATTAATTTGTAACTTGTTATTTCAATTTATTTATTATTTGTTTACATTTAATTCAATAAATCTTGAAACTTGAAACTCTTTTTTGTTGTTTTTGTGTTACAAATTAATTTTTTTTTCTATTGATTGTGTGAATCGACCATCATTCATTGTTGTTTTGTTGTGTTCTATTCTGTTCTGTTCTGTTCTGTTCTCTGCTGTAAATTAATGTTTATTTTTCTTTAAATGATTTTGTTGGATTTATTTGTCAACAAAACAAAAGATATTCTTAATTCAGTTGCAACAAAAGTTTCACTTGGTTTTACATTTTTATTGTAAAGAAAAAAAAAACCCCCCAAAAACAAATGAAAAGAACAATAAAAATGAATACGAAAGAGAATGAGAAAAAAAAAACTGTTGAGAACTAGAAGCGAGCAGCTGGAATAACAAAAATTCGGTAACAATAACCACAAGAAAAGAAAAAAAAAATAGATAAAACAACAACAATAATAAAAGCAACACTAAAAACAACAAACACACCAAAAAAAATTACGAAATACGTACGATTTTGTTTTATAGAACACAACAACAACAAGTTGGGGAGGAAACGGAAGTGTAAAATGCGAATACAAAATTAATTCGTTGACAAAAAACAAAAAAAAAACAACAACAACAACAACAAAACCAAACGAATGAACTATTTTAAGTGTTTGTTGATATTTATCTCTCTTCCAATGTACATTTTATTTCTGTATTGTTGTTGTTTTCGTTGTTGTTGCAGTAAATGGTTTTATAAACTAAAACCCAGTTGACATTTTGAATGGTTTATAATAAAAACAAAAACAACAACACAAAAAAATAAAAAAAAAATAAAAAAGGAACTATAAATGCAAGAGAAAAAAAGGAAAGAGAGTATTGTGTGAGAGAGAGAGAGAGACAAAGCAAACAAAAATGGTTTTAATCATAAAATCCTTATCTTCTCCTTTAAAAACCCCATAATCGAACAAAACAACAACATTGTGTTTAGAAATTTAAACAACAGAGAAAAAATTGAAATTCTAAAGTTAGCAATAGTCGCCTCATTTAAATCCTTACACGATTTAAAAGTGTAAGTAGAATATAGATAAGCATTAGAAATCCAACTTTGGCAGGCACCCCATGTGACATATAGAGACTTAATATAAAATAGCATCGGGCTCAACCGGGATTTGAACCCGGGACCTCTCGCACCCAAAGCGAGAATCATACCCCTAGACCATTGAGCCGTCTGTGGGATCCTCCGCCAAAAAATATATGCTTATACTGCAAAGTAATCAAATTTCTGTTGATTTCAATTTATATGGCATTTTTCTGGACGCTGAATATCACATGGGGATGTAGCTCAGATGGTAGAGCGCTCGCTTAGCATGTGAGAGGTACGGGGATCGATGCCCCGCATCTCCAGAAATGTGATTTTTCTCTTTTTATTAAATTATTATTGAAAGTGGTTGATATTTTGTTAAAACTCTTAGATATATAGAGTTAATCCACAAAAGCCTATCACCAGACGTCGGTACAAAGAGAACATGATAAAAATTTGAGTATATTTGGGAGAGGCATGTGTTAACCCAGAGGAAAATTGTTAGTAATATTTTCAAGTGTAATATGTAGTGGAAAGTATAGAAAAAATGTACAGCGACAAATCCCTAAAGACTGCGTATTTAACTTGAAAAATATTCTTCCAAAAATCGAAATCATTTCTCTTTATTATTGTTGAAGCTCATTGGAAAATAGTGAAACCTACTGTAATAATTTTTTGGGTCTATCATTGAAACCTGAAAAAAGGGATATGAACCCGCCTTCTATAGAAGCTGACAAGGAATTGAATGCAATTTTATGCTCTTTTTAACGAACATTGTTGATGTTCGTATCCTGTATGTGTAAAAAGCCAAACATGTTCTGCCCCCTGGGGCTATTGGTTACGACGTCTGCCTTGTGGGGCACTTTCTTTTGATTGTTGTTGTCTGGAGATGGTTTGGTTCGGTCCGATACATTAATACTTAATCTTTGAACAATTTCTTACAGCATTTTGGGAAGAGACAATAACAGACACAATTCGTTTCAGAGGAATGAACTGCAAGAAGTTAATAAAGTTCGTCCTATAGAAAGCAAAGTGGTATTCCTTATTGGTGGGCACATAATAATCCCACATGATGGTCTAGATGGCCGATATCAATATAAATGAGACACTTGTTTGATCTTCTATCATTCAAACTATCTACTTACCAACTTACCTAAGAGTTATATTCCTGAATATATTTCCAAATTTAAACGTTACAAACCATAATAGAAAGCAATTACAACATTTATTTTCACATAGGGCATAAACGTTTTACAAACCTTATGAGTAAATAAAGAGGGAAATTTAAAAATTTTAGTCGAACAGTGCCAGAAAAACTCTGTAGAGTAGAAAGAAGAGAAAGAGTGTGAAATGTACGCAGATATGGCAGATACAAATTGAACGTAGGTATGCTGATGGAAAACACTTTTTAATCCGCTTTTTAAAAATCTTTCTGCTTAACAGCAAAATCCTTTATAAACCACAAACAACACTGAATACGTATGTACGGTTTAGCATCCTCATTTTCATTTTCATTCATTTTTTTTAAATTTTTTTAGAAGAAAGAGAACCTTTTCCATTTTTGATTTGTATTCCAAAAAATTTTAAATATTTTTCTGTAATGAAAAATTCAAAAAATCAAAAGATTCTTTTAAATTTTTTTGTTAATTTCTCTGAATGGCTTTTGTAAGCTGAAAAAGGAAAAGACATTCACAGAAATTCCTGAAGAAATGGGAAACTTTTGGTTGCCTTTGTCATCTTTACTGGAGTGATATTTGGTTGTGGTAGACTTTAAGATAATTTCGGTTTTCTTCTTGGCTTAATGATAATGTCGCTGATAGAAAAGGCGTTGCCAGTTTCACCTTTCCATGCAGCCAATATTGACTGTGTGGATGTGTTTACCAAAACCAGGCATGGACAGACAAATTCTTGCTCTTATTTCAAGAAATAATTCAATGCATGATGAACGTTATCAATGTACCATTACAGACACTATTTCACTGTGGACTATGGTTCCATTTGAATCTTTCATTTCCATTTTATTGAAAAGTAAAATGACGATAATATTTCATTACTTGGCTTTTGTGTGTGTGTGTAAACCTATACAGTAGAGACATAAAATGTCTCTTCTTCTCTTTTTTTTTTCTTCTTCATAAATCCCATTAAAAATTTTTTAATAACAATTGTTTGATAATCAACAGACGTTAATGACATTCCCTAAGGATTAAAGTTACAAATTGAAACAAAACTATTCAATCGCCAGGCAGGTGTCGTATTGCTTGTCAGTAATTATGGCCAGCCCATGAAAATGTTTGTGATTAGTTTTGTTGTCTTTAAGAGCAATTCAAGTATGGTTAATCCAAGAAAATAGCATTCAATTACCAAGAATTTCATTAATTGTTTAACGTTAGAGCTCTTAATGTTAGGAAAGACAGTGAATAGGATGATTGTAAGAAAATATTTAGAAGCTACAGTGAAAGTTCTGTTTGTTTCTGTGTTCCTGTGTTATTGTTACTTTAATTTAGAGGAAGTTCGTAACTTTGACTTTGGAAATCAAACCAAATGGCTTTGGAAAATTACAATAACAAGAGATCTGAGTCGTGCCACGGACTATCCAGGAATAAACTGAGATTTGTAATCGGCATTATCACAGGGCACTGTTAATTGAGAGCACATTTATTCAAAATGGTGGCTGTTTTGAAAACAACATAGAGATTCTATGATAACGAGAATGAATCGTTAGAAAACATTCTCGTAACCTGTGAGGCCTTAATGCAAATCAGAATGAAGCAGCTGGAGCCATATCAGGATTGTGAGGTCAATAGGATTGGAGATACCCTATAAAATTTGAGGGGAACACAACAGATAGTAGAGTAGCAATACTATGGCATCTTTTGAGCTATTTAAACTGAGTCAAACGATTCTCTAGTTTTGTTATTGCTTTCAACATAAAAGATTTATAAAAGTCATTGAAATAAATTTGATTGTGATATTTCACAGTTGAAGCCAAATCTCTTTTCCCCTAGGCATATCAACCGTTTTGTAAAGAGGAGCCTAAAACGACAGAATAGGGTGAATAAGAAAGTATTTTGCAGCCCAAAATGGTGGCATTTTTTTAAATTATCCTCATATGAGGGTAGAATCTGCTATCCATAGCTATCAAACACAAACTAAATGAAGTATTGCTGTTCTTACAGTTAAGAAGCGAGATCAAAAAGGAAACTTAGGAAGTAGAGTAAACCCTTAAATTTTTTATTCCAGCCTCAGAAATATTATTAAAATTTTATGAAATTGATTACTTTGCTAGAGAATTTAAAATATTTTCACAATTTTCGAGTCTGTTTGAACTCGGTATACCTTAAACGTATAAACATTTTTATCTGTGGTAAGTTTGAAACAAGAATTTAGTTAATGATAGATTTTATTGATGGAAAACTAGAAATATTTTTAATTATTTTTTGTTGTTTTCTTAATTGAATGTTTTGAATTGCTAACAGAAACAATAACATTTGTTTACAATTTTATTTTTGATACTGAACTTTAATTAAAAAAATATGTTTTTATTAGAGAAATAAAAATTCCTTTAAAATCCTGACAAATAAAAAAAAATTACACCGAATAACAGCAATTCAAACGATACTCTAATTTATAACATTCATTAATTATATATACATACTATATGTACATACAAATGTACTTAGGCCAGATTATTGCAATAACAAAAGAGACTAAAAAATCAGAAAGATTAAATAGGATGCAGGGTAGATATTTTCTTTCGTTTTTCTTTTTTTTTTAACAAAATCCTAACTAACCTCGAACTCTTTTTTCCTCTTGTTATCTGCTTTTTTTTATTTTCTTGTTTTTCTTTTATTGAAAAAGGAAATTTTTTTAATACAAAGTGGAGAAGATAGAAATAATGCGCATGTATCGCTTAAAAAAATTGATGACACCGACAGCCAGAGACAGAGAAAGAGAGACACAGAGACAGAGAGAGAGAGAGAGAGAGGCAGAAAGAGAAAGAGAGTTTAGAGAATTCAAGTGATGATGATGATGAGGAAGAATGAATATATTCTTCCTTTCTATTATCAAGTTCCATGGAATCACTTTTTTTTATTGTAAAGAATTCGTCAAGGAAACAGAAATAGACGATAAGGATTTCTCCAAACAATAGCTAACAACATTACCAAATTACAAAAACAACAAGTTCACTCCCAATTTAAGAAACAAACACGCACAATATGCTACTGTTTCCCAACAACATTAAACCCCATAACGCATTCACACATTCCTTGTAAATGTGTACTGTAAAATGTATTTGAAAACAACAACAACAACAACCACAGCATCTACAATAATAATAACTGCTACCAAATAATATTCTTTCTTCGTATTCGTATTATTTCGTAATAAAAAGTGTATACATTTTCATTTTAATAATGCACACATACACAGTGATACTACGTTACGTTCTCATGCACACACAAAAACCAACAGTGAATAAAAGTTTTTCACCCTACCCTTGGTTTCCATAAGATACAAACGAGTACATATACATACTTACAAAATTTCCACGAGTTGAAACGAGACAACTACAGAGTATTGCTAGCTTTAAATAAAAGGGGGAGGTTTATCTTGTAGAAACCTAAAGGGATATGATTCTATAACGGCTTTTTGTTTTGTTGTTGTTATTGTTTTACTATTTTTATTTTATTTTTTTAGAAGTATCACACATATACATACACATACATATATTTATATTCGTAGAATGTGAAATATACAGTAAGCAATGGTTGTCTCTATGTATACATAAGCAATGGATACATACAGTATCTGTTAGTTAATTAGTAGGAGCAGCCTGTGAGCTAATTTTCATATGAAAACCATCTTATCTGTTTGGTCTTATCGTATCGTTGTATTGTAGCTGTTTTTAGTCGTAATTCCCTTAAAGGGAGAGGTCCCAATTCGGTCAGCATTTAGGCCCTTTGTGATCAATTATATCTTAGCTATTCCCTAGAGAAAACCATTCCGAATTCAAAATATCTCTCTCTCTCTATTGCAGCAATCTTTATATTATAGAACTCGGCCAAAAATGTCAGAAAGTGAGAGATCAGACATCTTCACCTCGTCTCTACAGTTCCTGGGGACGTCATCCTTTTTTCTCCAACACTTTGTCATAAGCGTAGAGGACAGTGGAGGCCGTTTTTATTATGTTAAGGTTATTTGGTTTGGTTCTGTATAGAATAAGCAGCAAGAAATCTCAATGGACGAAAAGGCGAACGCTTTTTATCTTCTACTAGAAAGTTCCGCTTTTGTGGTTTCAAGATTAACACCAAACCCCAAGATGGCAGGCCATTTGAGAACGATTTTGTCATAAAAAAAAAATCCATTTTACTTGTTTAGCTAGAGGCGGTTGAAAAACACTGAGCAGTTACCATAATTTCATTCAAACCGATACGTAGCTATCGTCTATATATTTATGGATTGATGCTAATTATATGCCGCCAGCTGTTTAGTGTTTGTATCATTACTTGTATGGGTATCCACACAGATGGGTTATTAATACTTTGTATATGTTTCAGTTGCTTTATTCACCATGTATTTACGTATATCCAATGGAACATAGATAGATAGATGGCAAGCAGTAGTCTCTCTTGCATCTGTCTGTCCTTCTTTAAGTTAGTGATATCGGTTTTAATACATACATACATGCATACATATGTATATACAATCATCATTATCACTGACATCGTTGTCGTCATCGTCATCGTCAAAGCTATCGTCATTATCATTCACCACACACAATATTGGCCGCAGCAGAATTGTTTTTTTTTTTTTGCTCATTTTATCAAAGGCAATCCGTTGTTGTCTGTCCGTCTTTTTTTTTTTATTCTCTCTTTCTGAACTCATTTTGCTTTATTCAATAAAGTTTTTCTCGGAAATCTGTGTGTTCCACCATAAAACCCCACAACCGATGTATGGAACATACATACATATGTATATACTGGATACGTACATATGCAGACATAGTAGTTGTAAAGCAAAAAAAGTAACATATTTTTATATGTAAACATGTACATATGCATGTTTATATACGTATAGATGTATAGAATATAATAGAATAGACATGTTGTAGGTATGTACATATATTGCCTGGCATTTATCTGTAGATACAAGCTTTACATACATATATATTGCCGTTATACAATGTATATTTACTTGTGTTGTATTTTTTTTCGTTTTTTTTGTTTGTTTTTTTTTTTTTTTTTTTGTTCTGTTGTTTTCTGTGTATCTCTTTTCATTTGACTTGTGGTTAAATTCATTTAAGTGATGCTATTTAGTCATTTATACTTCATGTTCGTTCTTCATTTATTCACTCATTCAGTTACCATATTTTTTTTTGCTTTTTTTTTTATTTAAATTGTGAGTGTGTGTTCTTTTTTTTTTGTTTTGTTTTTGTATTTAAATTTATTCTGTTCTTTCCATTTAAAGATTTAAATTTATTACACAGACGGACAACACAACCGATAAATACATTTCGTTTTAAGTGAATAAAATGCTTTGAATGGTAGAAAATTGAAAGAAAAATAAAATTACATAAGAAATCTTTATTCTCTGGTTCTATCTCTCTTTCTCTCTATCTCTTTCTCTCTCTTTTCTAAGTAATATTATTGATTGGTAATGATATTTCAATTAAATTGAATTTGCATTGAAAACACGTTTAAAAATTTGTAAATTATTGGTTAAGGATTTCTTTCTTTCTTTATTGATTATTTATTAAGGGCAAAGCAAATATCGAAGCAATTGACATTTTAAAAAACGTTTGTTGTTGCTTTTTTTGGTTATTTCTAAAGAAATTAATTAGAAATCATGTTTCGCCTTAGAACATGTATTAAAAACAATTATAAATTTCTGAATTATATAGCCCTTCTAATTGAAATCCTTAAATTGTATTCCCAAGGAGCGAACATCAAAATCTTTTTTGAAAATTTTATTCAAGGATTTATATTTAAAGCTTTGTACTAGGGTTCAAAAATTTTCGTTACTTTACTGACTTACTTTTTATTTAATTGGCCATTAACAAACCAATTAACGGAGTTCGGTCTGTCTTAATGCATTTTTCCGGGCGCTACTGCTTCTACACGCCTTCGCCAGTTCGATTTGTCACACCAATCGATGACAACATACATAATTGGCCATTAAAACGCTTCAGTCGGGATTACGGCCTAGTTTCTCACAACACTTATGTTCTGTGTGTTAATTTTTTATACATGAGTGGCGGGACCTACAGTTTAAAGTCGATTCCGAACGACAGATTGTTTGAGAAACTTTTCATGGCAATTTTATTTACAACTCTCAGAGTTTTTGCCAGAAATCTGCTGAGAGGAAGCCGCCGAAGAAATATTTTTTTCATATTTCGTTTTTGATGTCTGTCCGGGGATTCGTAGCCTAGCCTTTCATCTAATAAGCCAACACACTACCTACTAGACTACGGCGATGACAAGGCTTCCGCAATTTGAGAGAATTTCTCTTTTCGCCTTATAAATATTCAAGCCACTGTTAAGGCCTTAAGGCCAGATTTATAAAAAAAAATCGGTTAAAAATTGAACGGATCCAGATTGCAAGTAAAACAATTTCATTCTAACAATATTTCTGTCTTGTGTTATCAGTTATTGTATTTAAGTTATTATCCTTGACAAAATTATTGTAATTGATCAAAATTTATTACACGACTAAATACCATTTATTATTACATACACTCATGCATAAAACTCTACATATCCCCACTCTTAATCTTCCAAGTCTCAAAAAAAAATAAATTATTTAAAAAAACTAAATGCAGATTCCCTTCAACCACAGTTTCATTAAAAAAAAAACAAACGTTGCAAGCCGTTCATTATATTCATCGGACAAGTTTTTGAAACTCCAAAAATTTAGAAGAAATCTTGGAGGTATTTAGACTTTTGTCCATGACTGTATATATTTATCTTTATTGTTTTTTAAAAATAATTTTAAATAATTTAACCGTTACTGCTATATTTTCTAAAAGTTGTTCAAATAGGTGCTATTGTTGTTGTTTTAATCTGTTAAAATGTAAAAGGTGATCCGTTCATGTGATGAAGATTATAAAATGAAAACTAAAAACGACTTTAACACTGTGGAAGGATGATAATTCAAATTCATTTTACATACATACATACATACATATATGGATAGATGTGCATATGTATACACATACATATTAAAATAGATTTGCAGGCGATCTGTTTTGTTTTTTGTTTTGTTCTTTTGTTTGATTTGGGCATTCAAAAAAGTGATTCAAAAGAGGTATGCCGATTCCAAAAACAGTGATCGCCTAATGGGCAGATTTATTTATTTATTCGTATACATATTTAAGAGAAAATATTCTATTTTTACTTGAAATGTCTAAATATGTACGTATGTATGTAAGGATTATAGATTAAGAGGATAATGATCCGTAATGCATACAAAACCCCTCTATTTTTTTTTCTAAAAACAAAACAAATAAAAATAAATCCATGCAAACCATGCGTGCATATTTGCTAGAGAGCAAGCAGTATATTGATGATGATAATGACGATAATGATGATAATGATGATGATCCGTATAGACGTATGATGATGGCTGACAACGGTTTTATTTAAAAGTGTGTTGCCTGAAAAGTATACAAAACTATCGATGTCGTATTAAAGTGATATTGTTTTAAACAAAATGTTGCTTAGCACTTAAATATTGGCAAAAGAAGAAAAACGAAGCTAAAACAAGAACTACACTGAACAAAATGATAAGGACAATTCGAAAAAAGACAGGCTTCAAGTAAAGTTGTAATAATTTTGGGAAAAGTTTCTCAAAAAGCTGTTGTTCTGAGTCGACTTTAAACTATAGGTCACTCTACTCAAACTGTAGGTCCGTATAAGAACTAACACACAGAAAATAGGTGGTGGAAGAAGCTGGGTTGTAGCACTGGCTAAAGGGTTGTAATGATCAAGAAGAAATAAATTTAATAATTATGTTCACTCACTATCTATCTTTTTGTGTCATATTCAGCATATTGATGAGGAAGAATAGGAGACGACTTAACATCTTCAGTGTCATTATCTGCCGACTGAGAAAATAAAAAGAAGAATTCTTGGACACTCAGAATTTAAACTTAAAAAAAGTTCTCGAGATCTGTAAGAATAGCCATTCAGAATATGTATGACGTAATGGTTAATATCGGTAATAAACTGAGTACGACTCAATTAAATTACAGCTATTGAGACGTTTGCCATTTCAACCTAACCTAACATATTTCCTTAAGTGTACATAAATGTTATTATGTTTGGATTAAAATCATAAAGGAATATCTTCCTGTCTATATCATCAGAGAGAGAGAGAGAAAAAAAAACACATTTTTAAACACTCATTATTTCTTCTTTATTTGGTAGCAAATGTTGGGATTAAAATTAAAAGCAAATAATTTTAACCGGTGCGGTGCGGTGCGGTGGTTGGTACTACATTTGTTAGTGTTGATCATAACGGTCTATTGTCCAGAGGATTGTGGGCAATTTTGTTTTTATGGTGTTTGGGATTTAAGAGATTAAACGCCATAAAGCCAATACGATTGACTGAACAAATCGTCTAAGAACTTAATGAAACAATTCCTTCCATACAAAGACACGACACAACAAAACAAAAACAATGACATGGGAAACCAAGCAACCAATGAACGAATGCAACAATCAATACAATTTACTTTTACTGGAAACATATTGTTGTTGCTATCAGGATATGGTGACAATGACTCCTTGTCATTAAACCGAAAATAATGCAACAAATTTAACACTTTATTTGAATGGTTGGTTGGTTGGTTGGTTGGTTGAATAGTTTATTGGTTATTAAACGGGAAACAATTTGTCATTAAAACTCTAAGTATCACAAAGCAATGTTTACTCTAATATTTCCTTTAGAAGAAAGGATTTATTTTCATTTCATTTTAATTGTATCCCTCATCCATTATACAGACGTTAGTTATACAGACGGTTAGTTTCCATATGAATTTTTTCAGTATTTATTTCATTGAGGTGTCAATGCCTTTTAATGATTTTGTTGTCACCAATCAAATTGCCTGCATTTACTGCTGCTGCATTCAATGATAAATTTACCCTTGTCTCTCTGTATGTATATTGTTGTGTATGTACGTGTTTGGTAAACTAATGCTGTATATTTATCAGTTTGTATGTGTATTATGATTACATTTAAAGGATTAACATTGAAATTTATCGAGTAATTTGAGACAAAAATTTTTAAGTTTTTTTTTTTTTTTGTTTTTTTTTAATTCGTCTGCCTGTGTGCCCGCCCTTCCTTAAGTCTTTACCAGTCTATTCGTTTGTATGTCATTGTCATGATTTTTTAGATTGAATTTATAATTGAAAATAATCGGTTTTGGGAAAGCTGAATACGTTTTTTTTTCTCATTACAGATTAAAATATTCACACACACACACACACACACAAACGAGTACCATATAGTGTAGTGTAGTTTAGTATAGAGAGTCAGTAGAGAGAGTATAAATGAAAAACAAAGGATTATTTTTTAATGGATTAAAAATGTTATATGAGATGAAGGTCTACTAATTTAAATGCCACATATGTATGTATATGCACATATGTACATACATACATACGTACATATGTATGAACACTATATATATGTACATAATATAATAATACAAGCATACCAAAAATCTAGCACCCATTATTCATTTATAAAATCATTGAATGGTAATGCTAATCAGTTTCCTTTTGCAAACTTTTACGAGAGTCAATAATTTATTCGCAAAGAGTAAAATCTTCTATCTATTGCAAGTGACATGGTTTTCCATGACCGCACTCCGAACACTTTTACATGCGTGGATAGACATAAAAAGTACTTTTTTATTGCAAAATTGGCCACAAGTTCTAAAAACTTTCACGCAACTTAATAAATTATTAGAAGAAGTAAGCCCGGATAACACTTTTATTCCAACTGAACTCCTAAAAATCAAAAAAAAAATTTTTCAAAATATTGAATTCAATGACAGTCAAGAAGATGGAAGGAATTATTTTTCAAGTTAATTAATTTGTCGCACTTCATAAGGCAACGTAGTCGGGGGAAGAAAGTAAGTGTAAGCAAAACAAATGACAAGCAGACAGACTTTAAGGTATATACCATCCATCTATCTAGTAATACACTGCTGGGCGGCTCAAATACCATGTGACCTCTCTCTCTCTCTCTCTCTTTCACTGTCTATACAGAAATGTTGCATGCCTTTGATGATGACGATGATGATGACGATGATGATGATGATCAGGTTACACAAGCACGTGGGAGTAATTTTCTTGCAATTAGGATGCGATTACGATAAAGGCGAAATAAAATACCCGACCATACCAAAAGACATACAATACACACAACATATCATACCTATGCACATACACAAACATACATACATACATATAACGGGTGATTTTTTTTTAAGTTTAGATTTTAAAAATTGAAAAAGCGAAAGAAATATTTATTTGAGGCGATGCATACATACTTACTTACGTACTTAATTGGCCACTAACAACTTGATTAATGAATTTCAGCCTGCTTTTACACATCTTTGCAGACGTCTCCTCTTTTTATGCGCCTTTGCCAGTTGGTCACAACAATTGATGACAGGGCTTCCTCAATTTGGGCCTCCCAACGCAGAAAATAACGTTCTCTCCGGCGACTTCCGTTAATTCCCTCATCAAATATTAACTTGCCGTTCCATCACAGCCGCTGGATGTTAATACGCCACACAACGTCTATATCATTGAGTACCTTATAAAGCTCACCTCATCTTTCGCATTAGACCGAAGATCTTACGTAGAACTTTTCAAGCGTATACTCCCAAAGCTGCTATATCGGTTTTTGAAAGCATCCATGCATCTGCGCCATGAAGATGCACAGGAATGATGAGCAACTTGAAGAGTTATTATAGTTTTGTCATACTCAATTACCTACTGAGACCGTAGGACCACCTGTTGGCAAGACTGATCTTAGACTTGATCTTCATCAAGTCAT
Organism: Sarcophaga bullata; assembly: GCA_005959815.1. Taxonomy (NCBI): domain Eukaryota; kingdom Metazoa; phylum Arthropoda; class Insecta; order Diptera; family Sarcophagidae; genus Sarcophaga; species Sarcophaga bullata. Next base: position 1,098,586 of record QOCX01000002.1, read on the forward strand.
TTTGCTACTAACAACGGAGTTAAAACAAAGAAATTCACTCACAACATCGAAAGTATGGTCATCGGCCATAATCAGGAATCTCATACGCCGCATGCCTCTACTTATCGACAAAATAAGCTTCGTTTTGCCCTCATTTATTGTCAAACCCATTTCACTAGACTTCTTCATCATGCTTAGCAAGCGCTACAAAACTAGCAAAATAATCACCCATTACACCTCATGTATACATTGTAACAAATAGACTGATAAATATACGTTAATATGTATGGCTTGTATGTATACTCTTGCCCTCGTACTTAATTTGTATTTTGGATGCCGGTGTGGAAGGAAGGGTAATTGCAAGAATGGGTTAAAAAAGTGAAATAAGAAGAAGAGAAATTTTTGTTGTTACATGGACATGAATGGAGCCAGAAACCAACAGTTCGATGAAATTTAATGTAAAATGGGTGTTGGATGACATGGTGTTGCCACGTGCCGCCTTCCGTCCTTTCAACCTCTCTCTCTCTCTCTCTCTCTCTGCACCTTCTTCTACGCTCTTTTACTGTGTAGCATTTCTTTCTTTTCTTCTCGGTTAGTTAAGCATGTAATAAGCGTCCTCGTATGGTATTTTACATACGAAATGTGTTGTGTGTAGAGACATTGTAGATGGTGTGGACAGAAGAATTACACGATTTGTGTTGGTTTGTATGAGGAATCAGATTGTCATTAAGTTTGATTCCACATAAAAGAAGAAATGAAACGGAAACGATAAGAAAGAAGAAATTTTTGAAAAATTGAAAATTTTTTAAAAGAAAAATAACAACAAGAGAGAATAACATCAGCAACAACAGCAGCAGCTACAGCAGCCGATAACAATCAAGAAAACTTAAGTGAATCTATGGCAAACGTAAACACGGTAGCTTGTGTAGTTCTTTTAATTTTTGAACTTTTTGAAGAAAGACAGTGCTTAAAAGGAATGTTTTCATCAATAGCAAGTAATTCACCTCCTCATTACGATGAGGACTTTGTAGGAGGGTGTTTTACGTTAGTAAAAAGTAAATAAGTTACGCGTAATAAATAGAAAAGAAAACATATCCAAATAATTTACGAAAATTAATAGAACGGAATATTTATTCTGGACTGTTGCTCACAACAAAGGTGGACACCCTAAGAAACTTTTGATGCCAGTAGGTTTTGAGGCCATATAAATAACGTGTCAATACTCCACTGCTTATGGTAGCCCGTTTGGAAAATGCTTGAAGAACTTGATTAAGTTTCAAAGACAATGCAATTAAGTATTCAAATGACGTAGAAAGAAAGACCTATGGAAAGAAAAAAGAGCCGCCATTAACATATTCCAATACAATGTAATGATTTGAAGAAAAAATATTCAAAATTCGTGTATGCGTTAGAAAGCCTTGTGTTGTGTTGTGTTGTGTTGTGTTCAAATAAAACTTTAAATTACTAAAAATTAAAATCAAAAATGCCAATAAATGATTGCACTCTTTTAAGTGCCATTCAATCAGCATGCGTAAAGAACTCTAAACAAATTATTGTTATTCTTGATACAGTCAGTCTATCAGTCAACGTGTAAAAATCATGAGACATTCAGTCTGTCAGTTACATTATGCAGACAAGTTGTTTAACCCCAGTCGCGGTAGTCGAGGGTTGCTGTTGTAACAGTTACTGCTTTATGCCGGGATATGCATGCAAGTGCTAAAGAAGGGCGTTATTTTTCATTAAGAAAAACGTAAGAAAGAAAGCATGGATAAAAATCTAAAGGATTTACATGTAATTTACATTTTCTTTTCATTTTCATTCCTTCGTTCTTTCTTCTCAAAACTAAATCCCACAACAACAACAACAACAACATGCCGACCAACAACATACGCTTGCTTATTTTGCAAAGTAAAAACTGATTGACTTTTTCTTTAATCTTCAGCAACAGCGTTAAAAGCAATTCCGTCGATGTTGCAAAAGATAAAGAGAGGTGGGGGAGACTTAAAGGATGAATAATAACACAGAAAGAACAAAAACAAAAACGGATGTCAAGATACAGGTTCAACAACAGCAATCGGAAAACAATTCAGATTATAATACGAGCGCAAAATAAAGTACATGTTTCTTCTGATTTCTACAATTTATATATTTGGGCGGCTTATGGATGTGGGTGGTGGTATAGGTAGGCAATAACTAACTAGAAAAGAAAGTGAAAAGAAATCAATTTTTTTTTTTTGTTGAAATACGAAATTATAAAAGAAAGAGTATATCGAGACGATATGCCAAAGCAAAATATTTGTTTTTTCCATGGAAATAATTTGTAACACCCGTAATTTACACTCACTTATCTACGCCTTTACATCTTAATCACACCCTCACTTCTAAAATTGTTAATTATTTTCCCTTTAATACTAATGACAAGGAATTGAATCGTATTTCTTTACATGACACGTGATTTAACTCAAATTTATTTGTTTTTTTTTTTCTTTCTTTTTATTCAGAAATAAATTTTAGCGCTTTCTTAACTTTTTTCAATTGTTCACTATTCATTCAGTATCAACCCGAACCGTGTTTATACCACCCACATTATACATTGTGCACCTTTAGTAATTTAACACCTTTCTATGTATCAATTTGTATAACGGCATCTATGTAATTAAGATGCATGTATCCATCCATCCATCCATCCATCCAACTATCTATTATCGACTGACTGGCTGGTTGACATACAATGGAGCTAATAAATAAAACAGTAAAAAAGTCAGTCAAAAGCACTTCCTATTCTTTAAAATGTGGAATAAACAGCTTCATTTAAATGTCCAATACAGCATCTCCGGGAGGAGTACATTCGAAATGTTTCATATTAGAAGCCGAAACACGATTTAACGGCTTCTGGAATAAATTAGAATAAGGAGTCAGGACCTTCGAAAAAGCATTGCGTATTTTCCGACTGTCCAGTAAGTAAATATTGCAAGTTATAGAGAAATTTAGAGCGAATGCAGCAGCCATACCACAACATTCATTTTATTGTCCACAACGGTTTTCCTATTTCCGAATTTTTTTCATATCGAAGATTTGTGTTAAGCACCGGACATCACCGCCATCATTCTTTGTGATTGCGGTTGCATCTAAAACACATGCAATAATAAATTTTATTGGTCACCCCAACCACCAAATCTATACTGTTGCTGGGTTCCACAGCCACCTTTAAAAATTGTAATTCGTACATTCTTTTTCCGTATTCAATCTGTATAATTGCAAATTAAGTCTCCAAAATTCCCTGATTTTAATACGTATTGTTTTTATGAGGTTTTTGTCTGCAATATCATGGTGTGTGAATTATGTTCCAAAACAAATTAGAATGCGAATGGTGTCTGTCTAAGATGTATTTAGCACAACAAAATGGGAATAGGATTTCTCTCCATTTGGGAATTAAAATTCAACCCACTTTACCAGACAGTAAGTGTTTCTTTGAAATATAGAGGGCACTGCCCCCATTTGAGAAACGATGCTTCCAGAATCATACACAAAACAGGGTTTAATATAACAAGGTGTCACATAACAGGTTGTCTATAAGGATACAAACAATTGGAACAAAAATGCTGCCAAGTTAATTAGTGGTGTGTGTGTGTAAACTAATTTAGCAAACTAACACACCGGAATAAAAGGGGATTATAACACTAAATATCACAGTTGAAATTATGACAAAAACCTTGTATCACAGGGTGGTACATAATTAAAAATCACAGCGTTTGGGGAAGTTGATAGGGAAATTGTTGCCAACTGAATAAATGGTGTGTGCATAAACTTATTTGATAAATAAACACAGTTTCATGATGTAACAGAATTGAAAAGTGTTTTGAAGCGGTAACTACAACCATATTAAAGAATTTTAAATGCAGTGGAATTGCAAACGGACTGATCAGGATTGCTGGAAATAAAAAATTTTTCTAAAACACCAAATGAAAAATTTAGTTTTTCATTAATTCTTCTTGATGATGTAAATTTTTTAACAAGGCACAAACAGTTATAAATTTATCCAAATTTTGCAAATACAGATTTTATTGTTTGTTTTTATGTTTTATGTATTTTTTGTTTTGCAAGCAAAAGTTAAAAAGAATTATTTCTGTTTTAAAAATTATTAAAAAAATTTTATTGCAAAATTTTAATTCTTTTAGATGCGAATTTACTGACAAATGGCAACACTTATACTTATCCCTACGTGGCATAGTGGGCTTCGCTTAACTGTAGTGAAAATTACTTATCCTAGGCATACTCTACTAACAGTACATTGATTTACGGTAATACAGTACCTATTTCGTCTAACGGCACTTTGGTGAATTTTAATTTTATTCAACGCACCTGACAAATACAACACATCTAACAAAAACTTATCACTAGGGAAACCCACCAGAACGAAAAATTCACCATTTTCCAAAAACTCATCACGTTAGAAACACATCGCACTAAAAATCAATATTTTGCTTGGGATCGAGTCCGTTCGTACTTTCCATCCATCCTCCACCCAATTCCTACCAAATTTCAACACACACACAGACGATGGCAATCACGCACGATGCAATCAAACAAACCACCCCAAACACGCACGCAACACAACCACAGCCAAGCCAACCACCCACCCAACCACAAATCTCCCACCCGACAATGAACACACATACACAACAACAAAGCCCAATAACACAAACAAACAACAAGCATGCACACACGCATGCACGCATGCCATAAATTTTCTTCTAAACGACAATGAGCTTAATTTTCATTTAATCAAACCGAAAATGAAAAAAGAATGTGCGAATTAATTACTTTCAACGTCTGTTTTTTTTTAACGAATTTTTTTAATGAACTTTTCCAACAGCCAGTGTTGGTTGTTAAGAAGGAAAAAATTATGTTATCACGAAAATAGGAAAGAAAATTACCAAATATTTGAAACACACAGTTTTTTTATATTTTATTGAACACAGAAAATATTTTTAAAAAGGCGTTTTCTGTTACAAGCGAATTTATTTGAAGTTCTCTTAAGTTAAAATAAAGAAAAATGCAGGAATGAATACTTTTTACAATACATTACTTACACACATTCGTTTCGGCTTACATCTATAAAGTATTTTACATTTGGCACTTAAGCTCTTTTATACGTTGAACTAACTAACGTACTTATTATACCCACCCACCCCCTTTTTAGTATATGCCAGTGTTATGGTGTTTGATAGAACGACAAAATGCTGCTGCCTCAGTACGTTGTCAACGGTTGTACGCGCGTGTTGTAATCAATTTAAAACGTCTGAAGGAATTTCGGTTTATTTTTATACTTTTTTTTATATAAAAAAGGGGAGCATTGCTCGGGACTTGCAAGCAAAAAAAAAATTTATTAAAATTTTTTTTACTCTTAATTTAAAAACTAAATAAACAACATACTTTTCCTATAAATAAATAAAAAAAAACAATGTTGGAAGAAATGTGGTTAAAATAGCAGTGAATGAAAAAAAAAATTTATTTCTTAAAAACAAAAAATTATTTAAACAACGAATAGTAGTTATAAATAAATGCAGGTGTGTTGGTTGGTTGTGTTGTTGTATTAAGTTATTAAACAAAAAAATACTACTTATACAGTTTTAAAAAACAATTTTTTTGAACATCGCATCATTCATCATCCATCAAGAAGAATCAACAATTATTCTTAAAGAGCAAAATGAAAATGTAAAAAAAAACAAGAATTTCATGTGAAAAAATAATCCTATTGCCCAACATTTTGTCTACTCTACATCAACGAAAGGATTTTTCATATCGATTTTCCCGCCACATTGTTATACATACACAATACTCCTGCCTCTTTTCCTTTCTTTACTTATACCAGCAGGATTTATATCCACAACCACATTTATAGTCTTCTTCTTTCTTTACACAATAAAACGGCAAACGATGAAAATTTGTTAGTCTTTGACTACGCAGTGGCGTTTTTAAATAAATTTTCTTGATTTTCTTTTTTATTTCACATTTTTTTTCCACACAATTTTTTACGATTTTTAGGTTTTTTCTTTAACTACGAATCACTTTTTTATTTGTCACGAGACGACTTATTTTTTTATGGAGGGGGAGGTAGGATAATTTAAATCGAATTTAAAACATAATGAAATTGAGAATTTTTATACTGACTGTGTTCGTTCGCTATAGATTGGATTGTAAGTAAGGAAAAGGACGTAGAAGCACTTATAAGAGTGGAATTTTGTAATGAGAATTGATTTTTAATGGAAGAAACCAAAGAGAATAACATAAAATACAGTAAGTTGTTGCATTCTCCTCCTTCCATAGGGATTAAAATTTAAATGAAAATTTTAAAAATATTACAAAATTTCTATTTTATCCATTCAACACAAAGAATAAACCGGAAACCTACTTGTAAGCCTTGGAAAGAAATATCAATAATCATTTAAGGAGTAATAAAATTAATTTTCCAATAGAAATGTATTTTTTAAGGTACTAATAATTACAATAAGAAATAATGGATCCAACTGGGTGATTGATATTGACAGAAGTAGTTGTTTTGAAGTAGTTGTTCGTGCAGGAAAAATAGGCTCCAGGAAAGATGAGTCAAAGTTGAGTTAGTTCGCTAGACGCTGTTTGGGAATTACAAAAAATATTATTTGCAATCAAAAAGCATGTTGTTTTACTACAATATCAATTAAAATATCACGATTATTTCTGTCCTTGTTATATATTTTTTTTTTAATTTGGGGTGCTGGTGTTAGGAAATCAACTCTACTATAGCCAAACTCTTTATTCGGAACGATACACGGGGATCGCCACAAGTATAACAAGCAAAGCTAATTGCAGAAGAGCCGTGTTCTCTTAGGGCAAGCTCAGATCAAACATCTCTAAAGTTACCCGTCTGAAAACCCAAAAGTTTTCGTTAGACTTGGCACCAAGTGATTTGAATAGGTATCAGATCTTGAAAAAATTGGATTCCAATGAATTCAAACCAACCAATAATCCTTGATTAATAACATTTGTTTTTCGGTCTTTCAATTAATATTTGTTAAGAAATTTTGTCGGGGAATGTGAATGCCTTGCAATTAATTTTTCCCCTCCAACGCAATATTCGTTCATCAATCAATTTGTCATCATTGTGCTTAAATTCAAGCGTTTAATTGAAGAATATTTCAATATTTATCATCCGTCTTAATGAATTTGTTAATGATTATTATCATGTATTTTGAAAAGACGTTAAATATGATATTTCAACATTAATAAATAATATAAACAAATTAATTAATAATGTTTTAGTAATTAAATGACAAATTGCTTGCTGTACAATATTATTGTAATGAAAAAAAAAAATAATTGCTTCAATTCACGAAGCAAACTAATTGTGGGGTGGTGGGTGTGAATGAATGAAAATTGTTGAAATATTTTTAAATTGTTAAATGCATGGTTTTAAAATATATTAATTGCAAGGACCAAATGCTAATAAATAGGGGGGAGAGTTTTTATTCAAATATAACATTTTAATTTATCCATTAAAAACAATTATTGAACTTGCATATGTAGTTTAGGGGGTAGTATGATCAATTTAAAATGGCGTGGTAAAATTCATCATTTGCAGTTCTTCATGAAAAAAAACCAAGAAGTCATCTCCATCTAACTCTAAGTCCTTGCTAGAACTAAATAATGGCGTAGAGTTTCATCTTTAAATTTGATAAAAACCAACCCAAAGACTTCTGCTAATCACTAAACAATTTTATAAGTTTTCTGATTATTCCAGAGAGACTCATATCAACTATGGTTCACACATACGAAAATATATTTTAAAATAGTCTTAGAAAAACTTAAATTTATGCTTCCTTCACTTGTTATCATGTTTACATAATTTATGTTCCTTTGTTTGAAGAAATTTCCCTTTCGAAGCTCCCACTTAAAATGCATTATCGATTGTAGCAAAAATACGATTGTGAGAGAAATACGAGAAAACTGTAACAAAAATCGGTACATATAGTCGTAAATGTTATACTAACGTGTAAATTATTGTGTGTATGCATCTGCGTACAAGTAAATGTGGCAAATGAACTGATTTGTTGTCTCTAGACTGTGTCTGTCTGTATGTGCTCGAGCGTAAATTTGAATCCTTTTTTTTTGTTCTTGATACTTTGTTTTGTGTATCATTGAATGAGAGAAGCACAATATAAAGAATAAACACAAATATATGTATGCATGTATGTATCCACATTGTATGTGTATGAAACGAATAATCCTTTTGTGTATACACACATACGATCTCTGACTGTATGGGTTCATAATAATTTGTTGCTCCATGTAGTTTCTTAACTGAATAATAGTGACGAAGTGAGAGAGAGAGAGAGAGAGAGAGAGGTAAATTTCTACGATTGTTGCTTTTACTACTACAAACAATAAATACAACTGTATACATATGTATGTATGTGTTGTATAATATGCGAACTAAGCATAGTAAAAAAAAAGAAGAAAAAATGAAACGAAATTATATCATCCTTTTACACTTTAGTGAACTTCAATGAATTCTATTTTTAAACTAAAAATTAAATTAATTCAGCACAGACTGCGACAGAAAAAAATCAATTCAATCTTAAAATGTGTGTCGCATTAAATTCTTATATAAGAAGAAGAAGAAGAAGAAGAATTTAAGAAGACTTTTTAGAAAAATGAAAATTTCAATAAAATTTTAAGGATTTAAAATAAAAACAAATTTTATATAAAAAATAAATATGCTGCACTTTAAAAATCACACTGTTTAGTTAAAATCCTGATAATAATATTAAATGTACCGGCAATAGTTTTACAAATTTTAATAATGTTGCAGAAATAATTTTTTTTTTAAATTTTTCAAAAAGATTGCAAATTTTTAAAACATAAAGAAAATATAAGCGAATCTGTTATAAAAAGTTGAATTTGCTGAGCTATTGTGGCCCTAAGGGTAGTCTCATTCTCGGTGAAGAGAGATTTTCTTGTTTTTATTTGAAAAAAATTCTTGGCTTTCAGATTCGATCAAGAATTTTTTAGAATTTTGCTTGTTGACAGGCACTCCTTGCGATGACTCTGTTCAGATTACCAGACTTCACTAATTAAATTTTTTTAAACAATCAAATATTGTCTTTGACATATAAAAAGATTCATTCGCTTAAATAAAGTGTTCTGAGAAAAATATAGAATAAATACCCTTAGGAGGTATAATATCCCCGTAGGTCCTTTTTTACCTTTACTACGACTCTTTTACCAACTATTTACTACGATGTGAATTTGCTTCATGTTTTATAACTAGTAGAAGAAGGAAACAAAGAATTAATTCACAACAAACTCTGTATCAATGTAGAACTAGGTTCGTTTCTAGCAAAATCTTAACCAATTCTTAAATTCTATGTAAAAAAAAAATCCTTTTTATGCATAAAGAAAAAATCGTTTATTTGCACTACAAATAAGGAGGCTACAAATCAAATCTTTTTGATATCATACTAGAAAAAAAGCAATAAATAATAGAAGGTGAAAGAACTAAGTCAACTATTTGCCCCCACTGGAAGATAATAGATCCACTAACTCGCTTAAACGAATAAAATTTATATGTGGTGATTCAATTGAATGAATATGCCTGCGCCAAACAAAGAAATCAAATCATACGCGCGCATACAACCTAAACCATATGTGAACAATTTATGAGGATTCATTGCAATTAATGTCAACAAAAAAAAAAAAAAAAATGTTGACGATAATATGCCACACCACAATAAATGAACAAAAAAAAATGTGTAAATATTTTATAAACTAAACTGAACTCAATTGTGCCAATTTATATATTTAATAAATAAAATATTTTAACAAACAAAATTTCTCTTTCTCTTTTTTTTCACCAGCGATACTTTTAATAATTGCAGTCAGTCGGACACAATATTTTTTGTATTGTGAACGCAATACACTACTGATCATTTATTTCTCATTCTTATAGAATTTAGGATTTTATTTTAAAGATTTGCCAGGCATATTTAGAAAAATATTTTATCGCAAAGGTTATAAGCAAAAAAATCAGCAGAAAATCAATCAGTAACTACTTACCTATGTCTTGTTCAAGTATTTAGATAAAGATCCTAAATAACTCAAGGTAATAAATTGTAAAATTCATTGAACACAACCATCAGCCTAGTCGCTATGAAATTCACTAATTATAAACACAATTTATTGTTTACCTATGGGAAAGCTAAGTTCTAATGTGGGCTTTTAATTTTAGCATTACCAGAAGTATTTACCCATGGATGAATAGAATTTCAGAATGCATTAATGCTCCATTCCTTGTAGAAATTCCCTTTTTAATCAACCGGCATTGTTTGATGCGACTGTTTGGGTAATATTTTTAACTTTTATTCATTCAATACATCTACACTATTTACGTTACATTTACGTACATTGTAGAGTATAAATATCAAAAGAGCACACACATATCTGTATTGTGCATATATTGTACTGGACAATTCATCTTAATTGTAAAACTGTTTATGTGAACCATAAACTAATTTAATAAATAAATGGAAACTAGAAAAAAAATAAATTATTTTTAATAAATTTGCTTCACCCCACAAATAGATACAGTATCGCTGATACAACACTTACCACACAGAATATTGAAGCCGGGAGAGGACTTGACTTTATTTGAGAGCATTTAAAGTGTAGGGTATTTAAATATAGAGAGAGATTCAAAGAGCATTGGAGAGCATTAACGTACAACTGCTGTTTGCCGCAAATATACTGAGACCGTTATCATCATGAGATTAGTTTGCAAAATGCCATCAGTAAGCTTGGCACGTATTAATGGAGGATCTATAATATTTGCAGCGGCTGCAGTTTTATTGATAACATCATCAATTGGTTGGGATCTAGTGGCTGCACAAGGCAATCAAGCCCAACAGCAAGTATGTCCCGAGCAAAACGATATTGCTCCCTGTGTCTGTACGGTAAAGAAGAATGGCCTCGATATACTATGTGAGACTACCGATTTGGTTCACATTACAAAATCAATGGGTACGCTTAAAGGCAAAAGTCCCATTATCTTCTATCTAAAATTGCGTCATAATAATTTACCAAAACTACAAGGTTTCGTATTTCTCGCATTGGATATACGCCATTTAACCATACACAATAGTAGTTTGGCAACAATTGAAGAAAATGCTCTCAGCTCTTTGGGTAAGTAGTTACATATTGAAACTAAAAACTGCAAGCATTGACTTTACATTTGTCTTTTATAGGAAAAGGTCTTACCCAGTTGGATATCTCGCTGAATCAAATGAAAACAGTGCCCTCTCTGCCATTGAAACATCTCTATCATTTATTGATTTTGAATTTGAACCACAACAAGATCACTGTTGTACACAATAATGCATTTGAGGGATTGGAAACTTTGGAAATTCTAACGCTCTACGAAAACAAAATCAATCTCATAGAACCAGAAGCCTTTAGAGGTTTAGAAAAGTAAGTTGATTTGATTTGATTTACTTTTCTTAACTTTCTTCCTTTCTTTACAGGCGCCTAAAGCGTTTGAATCTGGGTGGCAATGAATTGACTTCGGTACCCCAAAAGTCCTTATCAATTCTGGTCAATTTAAAGAAACTAGAAATACAGGAAAATAAAATTAAAACCATACAAGAAGGAGATTTTGAGGGTATACCATAAATTTTTGTTATGTTCATCAAACAATTTCTTTGATTCTTTGATTATAGGCCTTGAAAATCTGGATTCTCTTATACTGGCCCATAATATGATTAATAGCGTGCCGGCAAATGTATTTTCCCATTTGACGTTATTAAACTCTTTGGAATTGGAAGGCAATAAAATCATTAACATTGATAAAGACGCTTTTAAGGGCCTAGAAGGTTTCTATTGCAATATTCTATTGAAAATTTTTTAAACTTTCTTTTTCGTTTTCAGAAAATCTGCAATATTTGCGTTTGGGCGATAATAATATACAAGCAATACCCAGTGATGCTCTTAGACCTTTGCATCGTTTACGCCATTTGGATTTAAGAAACAACAACATTACGGTGATCAATGATGATGCCTTTACTGGCTACGGTGATTCCTTAACATTCCTTAACCTCCAGAAGAATGAGTAAGTCTTCAACAGAATATTTTTTTAATTCGTTTTCTTTAGGAATCTACTGTAAGTAGAAGTCTGTATTTCCAATGAAAATGGTATCAGGTTTCTTTCTATGTTTCTTTGTTTCTTTGTTTAGTTTAATTTTTTGATTTAGTAAAACAAGGAACGGCGAGGTATAAAATGATCACACAATCATTATATTTTTCTTAAGTATTCGAATTTTGATTTTCGCTTGAATTGGCAAAGGGAAACGCTAACCCATTGGAAATTCTCTAAAACGGTGTTGCAATTCAATAAAAAAAACGCCTTAAATGAAAAAATCGCTGCCTTTAAAGTCAGCATTAAGATGCCCACTTGTGAGCTTTCTGTATCTAATACTTACACGTTTGAGGAAAACTGAATTTCCAATAAAATTTTTGTCTTGATTTTTTTTATTACTGGAATAAAGTTTACCTTTTGCAGCCACCAGGGATCTTGTCAGATTAGGGAACTAATTCCTATCCAGCTTAAAAGTCTATTATCAAATTTGAAAAACGATAATCATGATTTTATTTATTGGCTTATTAATTAGAATACAATTACAAATTGTGTAGTGTAGCGTAGTGTAACAGACTACAGCCTCTGGTGGGAATCTTACCCATGACCCTCACACACTTAGCACACCCTCCACTAAACAATCAAAGGTCTCAACCATGATTTAATGGTTTAATTGCACTCGCTGTCCTTTACACTTGCGTTGTTCAGAAGCTTCAAAAGTATTTATTCCTCTCGCGGAATTTTTGATAAAGGAAATCTTTGCACATATGTACAGGGTCTGAGGCCATCCGACTTATTGAAACACTATTAAAGCAATGGCTAGAACTGTAGCTTAATTTGTGAAATTCGTCATTACAACCCTTTAGTCAAGCTTACGATCTAGTTTCTCACAACATCCATGTTGTGAGTGTTGACTTTATTCATGAGTAATGGGAGAACTTACATTTTAACATTACATTCCGAACGATAGATTTTTGAGAAACTTTACTTGCGAATTTTATTTTCACTCAGAGTTTTTACTAAAAGAGCAGGAGGTCAGCAGCCGATATTATGTGATATTATGTTTAATGAAAAAATAAGATGAGAATTATTTGAGGAGATTTTTAGAGAATTACGGGGTTTAAAATTTCAAAGTGTGGTAAAAAAAAAAACTTGCACACGATCTGACAACGCTGTATATAAAGAAGAATTTTAGTGAAATTTAATGTAAATTGCGAGGATTTAAAAAATCATTCTGAAAATATTATTGATCTTTTTTCTTTTTGTAAATTAATATTGAATAATTTATAATTTCACTATTCCATGGTAACCATATAGCATTTACAGTTAACTTTTAACCGTTATAAATTTATATTTTGTTCAATTTTATTTAGGTAACGAAAATTATGGTTAATGAAATTTAAAGCATAGTTTAAATTAAAATATTATTAAACATTATTAATGATTATTCGTTATTTTCATATCTCTTTATGAGAACGAAATATATTCCTTTTGATTTAAAAAACTTTTCTTTCTATTGTGTGTGTGTAACGGCTTTTTTTATTATTGTATTTTATGCTTCAATATGTTTTATGTTGTTGTTCAATCGTCGCAAATAAAAACAAAAACAAAAAACAAAAACATTTTATCACATGATAAACACAATAAATAAAACAAAAACATAAATTGAAATTTTCTTTTAGTATCAAGGTATTACCAAGTATGATATTTGAAAATTTAAATTCCCTGGAAACGTTAAACATACAAAATAATAAACTAACCCGCCTGCCACAAGACATTATGGAGCATATTATCGATACGTTAAGAATAATCGATATCACAGGCAAGTAATATTTACTCACAATAGAAATATCACACACATTAATTTTCATTTCATTTCATTTGATTGTATTTTATTGTATTTATGTATTAATTAATTAATTATGTATGTATGTATGTATGTATGTATGTATTATTTAGATAATCCATTGCAATGCTCTTGTGAATTGACTTGGTTCCCTAAACTGTTGCAAGATCTGAAGAATAAAGATGATGAAATGGCACAGAAAAAGAAACCCGTTTGTCATATGCCCGTTGAGAATCGTGAATATTATGTCCAAGCTATGCCATTGGAAAAAATGCAGTGTGCCGGTGTATCGGCCAGTGCGGCAAGTGATTTGCTGGATGCAAATGGTGTGTTGTTGTTGTGGCGTTTACTACCAGTAAATATGCTTGTGACGTTTTTGTGTACTTTTTAAAGGAATACTATGGTGGAGTCAATGGTAAATTTCCAACACAAATACCAACTTTAATATCGAAATCTCTCTCTCTCTCTCCCACTCTCTCTTGTTCGCTATCGCGCTTGCTTGAAAACGAACGTCTAAAGACGGCGACTTATATATTGAAAATGCGTACATTTGTGTGTGTTTGTGTGAGCGGACTAAGGACTAAAATACTAAAGAAACAAAAAAAAAAAACAATGAAAGAAAGAAAATAAACATTATCATAGATACGAGCATTGCTAATTTAAAAGAAAAAACAATTACAAACTTTTGTGTGTAAGAATATTTCGAGAGAATTGATATGTTAAGGAAATTTTATGGATGTGTATGTTTTTTTTTACATATACTATATATATATATACTATATACACCTATATTCTCATTATGATTATTATTTTCTAGGTTATAGGACGAACCGTAACATTTACTTTAATATTTAAGGCAAATGTAATACAAAACAGAAACAAAAACAAAAACAAAAACAAAAATATGAAGTCTCTGAATCTGTGTGTATTTTTCTGTGTGTAATACATAATTTTATTTAATTGTCGCATTACTGTAGTAGGCAAAACCATGCAACAACTACAATTAAACTATAGGGATTTATGGTTGCTAATTAACACAAAACTTTACATTTTAACTTTTACAACAAAAAAAAAAAAAAACGCAAACTAAGTTTCTCTTTTTAATATATAATCACCTAAAATTGAAAACTACAAATAATTACAATACATATCATTAGATATTAAGCACTATTTTCTTCTTTCTTTTCAAATTATTAACAATTTTATTAAAAAAAAAATTTTTTTTTATTGTGCAAATACTAAATAAATAAATATTTTAAATATAAATAAATAAATACTGCTTATAATGCTAAGCTAAGATATGTTAACGATATGGTTTACAACATATTTGAATATCTTAGCATTTAGTAGCAGTATTTAAATAAATATATTAAATGAGAATCATTGTAGCATAATTTATTTTTTTAAATTTTTTATACTCTAAATGTCATATTGTTGTGAGATACAATCATTTTCGTTAATTTCTTTTTAAACGTGTTTTTTTTTTGAAAATATTTTTTCTTTTTATAAACTATAGTGTTAGAAATCGGGTAAAAATATATAAATGTCTAGTTGTAACAGTAAAATAAATCTTTATTTTTAAAATACATTTAATATAAAAGATAAATTTAAGCAGTTTTAATAAAATCATAATAAATTGTTGATAAAATGTTCTTAAAATTTCTTATAAAACTGCTTAAAAAATAATTATTTGTTAACACAAGAGAACTGATTTAAAAGAAAAGAAAAAAAATTAAAAACAAAAATAAAATATAAAAACAAACAAAAACAATTAAATTAAAAGAAATAAAATGAAAAGCCATAGCTTTTTAAAATAAAACGTTGTCATACATATCAACAAAACGTTAAATTTTATTAAATATTATAATAAAAAAAATAAAAGAATTGAAACGAAACGAAACATATCATCTTAAGTGCCACAAAAAAAAAATTTAATTCCAAACCAAATTTTAAACGGCTTTTTAAAACAAAATTAAACAAAATGCAAAAATAATTACAATTTTATCACCCTCAACTATTTTATCATATTAATTCACAATCAAATAAAAAAATCGATAACCATCTAAATCATTTGTTCTCTATTAAAGAAAAAAGGGTCAGCTATTAAACAACTGAATAAATGATTTAAAAGGTTTTCAATAAATTAATTAATTTTCTAAGTATTATTGTTAAAATATTATTCAGATTTTTGTTTAAAATATTATCTCAAAGTCAATACATTATTTTACAAAACAAACAAACAAATTTGTTTTGTTTCTTTATGGCATAACAGATTTGTTTTTTGTACTTAATAAATTGACTTTTAACTATTATTAGTTATTTAAGTTATCATCATATATACATTTAACGAATATAAAGCAAAAACTAATGAAGATTTGTTAAATCATACAATTTATTTCAATTTTTTCTTTTAGTTTTTATTTTTTCAATAAAAGGGTCAGCTTTTTCAGCAATGTTTAACGAGCTTTTTAGTTTTTACTTTATATTCTCATTCGTTAAGTAATATTATCTTTACATTTTTTTTTGTCTTTAAATTAAAAAAAAAACATCCAAAAAAACTAACAACAAACGATGAAATCAAATAAATGAAATCCAAACTTTTAAGCGGAGTAAAAAATGTGTTTTATTTCATTGCAGCCTTCTAAAATCAATCGGAATTTAACTTTAGAAATCTTGAGAGATATCGTTTTTATAAGGATTTGTAAATAACTAACCATTAAGCATTACGGCAACAGGCCGCACAGGAGTACTATGCTCAAAACATCGTGTTCGTTACAGTTGACACTGCATATTTATCGTCTTCCTGCAAATTCCGCCCCAGCAACTATCGCGATTATGGTAGATAAAGTCTGCGCAAAACTCAACTGGCAAACAACCGACACATACAGAATTGGCCATTACAACCCTTCAGTCAGGAATACGGCCTAGCTTCTCACACCACTTATGTTGTGTGTGTTAATTTTATACACGAGTGGCGCGACCTACAGTTTAAAGTCGACTCCGAACGACAGATTTTTGAGAAACTTTTCATGGCAATTTTATTTACTCTCAGAGTTTTTGCCAGAAATCTTCTGAGAGGAAGCCGCCGAAGAAATATTTCTTTCTTATTTCGTTTTTGATGTCTGACCGGGGATTCGAACCCTAGCCTTTCATCTAATAAGCCAACACACTACCTACTAGACTACTAGACTACGGCGACAACCGCTAATATAATAGAATTTAACAATTGTATTCTAAATAAAATATATAAACAAATACAAATTAATTGGTGTACGAAAACGAAGTAAGTATTTTATTCTTTTTTGATTTATCAATATTTGTCAGATTTTCAATTTCTCAAAGTATATGATTTTTGGTAACATAAAACCATTAAATGGACTGCCAGTTGGTACAGTATAAGCGCCCAGATTTGGAAATGCCAAGAAATCTCCACATTTTAAGTCAGGCAATTGTAAATTCTCAGCAATCTATATGTAAACAAGAAAGGAAAGTAAAAAAAGAATTATTTTTTTAAAAAAAATGAAATCAATATGCGAATAAGATCAAGGCATAATTAGAGGCATATAAAGAATTCATATTTACAATGCAAAAGTTAAACGTATGGCTTAAGTTAAGCATATTACTTAATTAATTTTGGATTACTTAATTTCATTTAATTTAATTTGGACCGATTTTGTAATGTTAAATCTGTTGAAAAGTTTCTCAAACAATCTTTCGTTCGGAGTCGACTTTAAACTGTAGGTCCCGCCACTCTTGTAAAAAATTAACACACACAACATAAGTGGTATGAGAAGAAAGGCCGTAATCCTGACTGAAGGGTTGTAATGGCCAATTATGTATGTATGTATGTAAATCTGTTGAAAGTTTTAAAACGCTGCAGCAGTTTACGTACCTTATCCATAGCATCACAAGTTGGACCCCAGAGTAATGTATTAAATTTCGGTAAATCCTCAGTTTCATCATCCTTTAAAAGGAATCAAAAAAAAATGTAAAAAAAAATAATAATCACAATGAAAAATAAATAAACGCACCAATAAATGTTCTACGGTAACATGTTGGTGATCGTATAGGATGCAATTGAAGGTACCATAGACACCATCGTTTAAATAGTACATTTTTGTTAGTAAATCACCATTCGGTGATCTGGCCTCACGTTTAGCATGAATTTTACAAATTAAAGTAAAAGCCGAAGCCACAAAGTATCTACCAGGTTCGGCTATAACATTGATGTTATTATCGGGAAAATGACGTTTCAGCGATTTGTTAACAATTTCAGCAATCTATACAACGAGAAACTCTTCATATATAGTGGTAATGGTTGTTGTTGAAATATTTTTTGACTTACAGAGACAAATTTCTTATCATCATTACCCGGAAATCCACCGCCTATATCCAGTAAATTCATGTTATAACCTAATAAAGAGCCAAAATCGAAAAGTTTTTTAGCTGTTGCTATGGCACGATCATAGGCGGGTAAATCATTACAACCCGAACCCACATGAAAACTTGTGCCAATGACCTGTTAAATAAACAAAAAAAACAAAATTAATTAAAATATTTGAAAATAACCAAAAAAAAAAAATATGAAATTTCAAATTTACTTTCAAGTTTAAGCTTTTTGCCAGCAACATTAGAGCGGTGGCATCATTTTCAGCATCACAACCAAATTTATCACCCAAAGGACATTGAGCATCTTGAGCCTCGCAACGAAATCGTATAACCAAGCTAGAAATCAATCATTATTGTTATATAGAATCGTATAGAGTTAAGTAACCCATAAACTAACCTAGATTCTGGATATGTTTTATGGATTTTGTAAATCTCAAATTCCGTATCCACGGTACTGGCTAATACATTATGCTCTTTGGCATATTCTAGATGAGGCACTGGCTTACAGGGATTGGCAAATATAATACGTTCGGGTTCTACATCCAATTCCAAAACTTTTTTAATTTCATTTTTCGAAGCACAATCAAAACTAGTACCCAAATCCGCCAATGTTTTTACCACCTTAACATCATCGTTACACTTGACAGCTTTGGAAAAAAACAAACAAACAAACAAACAAAATAAAACAAATTAACACAATTTTGAGAATTTTTTTTTTGGTAATTAAGCAAAAGTATTTCACCATAATAGGGTTTAATGTTCGGCATAAATTTCATCCAGGTTTCATATTTTTCTTTAATTTTTTCTAAATCGCAAATAAGTAAAGCTTCATCGGTATCTTTTAATTGTTGACTTTTAATCACTTCCTTCAGATTAATATCATGTTCATAGGAATTTATTTCATTTTCTAAGAACATTTTGCGTCTATCCACAACGTTTTTTTTCAATTTGAAACTAAAAAAATATCGTAATGTTTTACACCAGACGTCTGTTGGGCTACTGATGATACAAAACATAAAATGCTATTGAACTAGTAACAGACTGTAGTACTGCAAAAGGTCAAAAGATTATCATTGAAAATATTATTTTCCATTCCATGATTTGTGAGTAAATATTAGAACCAAATGCTTGTGTGTATCAATTACTGAGTAATTGATAATTCAGTTTTTAAAGAAAAGAAATTTTAAAAAATATTGTAAATTTTGCTATAAAATGAGCAATGAAATGTAATAATTACAATCATTATAAGCCAGCAGTATACAGCATTGTAGTCGTCATAGTCTAGTAGGTATTGTGTTGGCTTATTAGACGAAAGGCCAGGGTTCGAATCCCCGGTCAGACATCAAAAACGAAATATTGAAAAAAATATTCTTCGGCGACTTCCTCTCAGCAGATTTCTGGCAAAAACTCTGAGAGTAAATAAAATTGCCATGAAAAGTTTCTCAAAAAAATCTGTCGTTCGGAGTCGACTTTAAACTGTAGGTCCCGCCACTCATGTATAAAATTAGCACACACAACATAAGTGGCTGTGAGAAGCTAGGCCGTAATCCTGACTGAAGGGTTGTAATGGCCAATTATGATGTATGTATGTATTGCTATCAGTTTAGGTCTACGACCAAAATGCATTCTCTCCCCAGTCATGTTTCGCGATGCTTCAAACGAATATGGATTTTACCCCCAACAGGAGCATTCTCTTACACCTAATTATAGTGGAACATCTTAACGACCCGATTTATGCTGTTGAATTTCTTGCTTTAATTTCTTCTAAGCTAAACAATGTACAAAACAAATTGAACAGCATTTGTGAAAGAAGGCCAACAAAACTAAGACCATGCGGACAAAAAACTCATACAGCGGTCACATCCTTCTTGATAATAGGCCTGTTGAAGAAATTCAAGGTTTTACTTATCTCAACAGCCAAAACGGACATTGAAACTTGAGGCTTGCAAAGGCAAAAGGGGCATTCGCATGTCTTCCAAAATTATGGCATTGCCGGCAACTATCTTCTAAGACCAAAATAGGGAAATATGGCTCTTGGCAGTGGAAACAATAATCCAACTAAAGCTTTTATTAACTGCTGCGATTGCGTATCCTTACTAAAAACACTCTGAAATAGATATGTAAAAAGGCATAGAAATATATTTACAAAATAAATTTACAAATAGAACATCAAAACGAAAACGGTAAACAAACAAAATCTGATGACAATTCCCACCAATTGTCCATATACGAGTATGCATGCAATTCGTTCCTTTCACCAAGAATTTAAAACCATAAAACCATTTGCATGCAGAAGAAATCCTTCACCTGATAATGACTAATGATGGTAGCTTTTGAGGAACATTGAATTTTATTTGAAACAAATTTAAATATCCGGTTTTTTTCCAACAAAAAAATCTAACAAAACAGTATAAACCATTTGCGGCAAATAAATTCGAAAACAATTAATTTGACATTCAACATTCAAATGTTAGGGAAACAATGCATTTCAAAAAAAAGGGCAATCTAAGCATTTAAATTAAAATGGAGAAAAAACGTTTTATTTTCTGATTTTAAAGGAATTGTCACACATTGGTCACATCACTCACATTTTAGTTTCTTTTTTTTTTCTTTTTCTTTTTTTTACAATTCGTACATGAAATAAAATTAAAACCATAAAATTTACAATTTCTTTTTCAATGTAATTTTTAAAAGCGTTTAATTTCATTGGTTGTTTCTTTTTTTTTAACTTGAGAAAAAAAAATTATTTATAAAGTCCTGCGTAAAAAATTGTAATGTCATATGAAAGTGATCATTCAATACATTTTTGACAGATTCAATATCGAGTAGTGCAAGGAAAACAACAAAGTATGCCATGAAAGAGTTGTCTTTGTCATGATTTGGTCAAACTACAAACAAACAGAATATAAAAGGATAATGACAAATCAATTCTAGATTGATAAGCTATTATTGATCATCGACTAATAAAAAAAACAATTGATGGATTAAAAAGGATTTCGAATATAAACTATCACATACATTTTGAAAAAGTGAACAAAAAAAAAAAGAGGAATTTTTAATTGCTTAAAAACGCAACACTCTAACAAATTAAAACGTACTATTGTATGAGACAATGATTGTTGTCACACGCCTCATTGACGTTCAAGAGTCACAGTGCTACATACCGCAATGAAATCTAACACCCTTCTTTGCCTATGTATGTATGTATGTATAAAATATTAAAATATAATCAACCAAAAATGCCTTAGTGTTGATGACAATGACAATGACAATGACAATGACAATGACAATGATGATGATAATGGTATTGGTGGTGATGACTCCGTTTCGAACTGAATGCCCTCTTGCCAGAGCATAATACATTTAGGGGTGGCTAATAAAACTACAATTCCACACTTATAAAGTGATGAAAATTGTTGTTGTTACACTTGTTAAAAAAAACAACAACAACAACAACAAAAATTAACATTTTATTAAATTTTTATATCATAATGAAAGATGAAAATGTTTTTCATTATTTATTCATACATGAAATTAAAACATATCCTATATGCTCTTATCGATACATTAAAATTATTTACAATTGCAAATATTATGCATCGTAAATTAAATTTTTGCCACAATTAAAAATTTTTATTACAATTTCGTGTCATTTGCCATAAAGTGGCGTGATCGTTTTAAATCGTTTTAAAGGGCGAAATGTGGAAAATTTTAATTGTGTATCCTCTGTCTCTGACTGACCTGCCTGTCCATTTGACCTTTCAATAGATTTATACGTTAAGTTTTTAATTAGTGAATTGTTTGCCGTATTGCCCATTGTTATGTTAGTCCATTGTGAAGTAGGCACACTAGATAATTTTATTTGAGGTCACGTTTTTAACATCAATGAATATTTTAAATGCGTTTTTCAGATATTTCTTTAAAAACACTTAATAAATGAAAAAAAAAACGCACAGATGTTATCGATATTTATCGAAAGGTGCAAGATGCCCCACAAGAGACATCTCGTTAGTTTGTGTTTATTGTTATTGCTAAGACTTTTATCTCATTATTATTATTGTTAGGTGCTTTTGCGCTGTTTAAGAGGCGCCTAGTGCTTACAAAATTCATTTCGATTTACTACGCTTTTGAGACAGGTTTTTGATCTGTGTGCAGCTCAGATTTTTATCAGCAGACTTTAAATCGTCTAACAAGCTTCTTGGCCGTAGCCGAAGAAGTCTCAGTAGTCTTCTGGCAAAAGCTATTAGAGTTAAATAAAATTGTATGAGGTTGTAATCCTGACTAAGAGTTTTTAATTTCAAATTTTTAACTACGTATGATATTTAACGTTTAAAAAAAAAACATTTGGAAAATATTGCATTAAAACGACTTTTTATTTTCTTTTACGACAATTGGGAAAAAGATTTAAATCGTCTTAAAGTCTTAAAAATGTATCGTATTATATAAAGAAACTATAATTGAATACTTCCATTTACAAAAAAAGAACAATCATATCTGATAGTTTCAATTAAATTACCCTACAATTATCGCTGCTTGACAACCAAATCCATATAAAACGAACGAAATTACTGTAGAGTATTTAATAATATTTAAAACGTTGAATGACCTATGACACTATGACTCGCATACATATCTGTTTATGAACGAAAAATTCTGTACAATAAACAAAAAAGTACAACTAACGGTTATTGATATACGAACATTTAACAAAAATGTTTGAATGAAATTTCCCGCTAGGCTACAATGTCAAATACACAACAAATAAATATATTCCATATACGCATACATACAGACATGAATGTATGTAAATATAAACAGCACATTATACAGTTGGTTTGTCTCCTCTCCGCATTTAGAACGCACACTAAAAACTGTATCCAAATAATCTGTGTAACAGTGCGCCTGTGCTCCACCGATGTTTAAATGTATGTGTGTGTGTGTATGTGTACAACAAACAACAGTTCGTTGAAATACGAATAATGTTGCACGTGTATTTCAAAGAAAAGAAAACATTATACAGCGTATTCGATCATAAAAAATAAAAAAGGCATTTGCCGAACAGAACAGAATTATGAATCAGAATATAACACAGTATTTGTTATAGTAGTTGTGTCGAGTGCCTTTCTGAAATATTTGCCTTATCTCAGTTGCTTTTTACGCTATTGTTAGAACACATACACATACGAACAGAGCGAAATTCATTTTCCTAGAGCTGTAAACAAATATGTGAACAATTTTATAATTCTCATTGCTATTATGTATATGTGTTGAACGTTGGTATCGAAAAAAAATGCAGATCTCTAAAGGTATGTATTCGCTTAACTAATATTTATAAATTTCAATGGCTACAGTATCTCTGATAGTACTTGTACAAGGTTATGCAATTTCTAAAGTAATGTAGAGTATGATTAATTTGCTTCAGTCACAGACAACACAGTTGAAGTGAAACCACCGTAGTCTAGCGTGTTAGCTTGTTAGACGCGAGACTGTGATTCAATACCCTCAGGTCAGACATCTCGAACAAATCGAAATATTTAATCTCAGTAGCCTTCTGACGGAAATCGTAATAGCAAATAAACTTGCCACACTCCACATGAGGACTAAGAGGTTGGTTGTAATGACCAATAAGTAAATAAATATGTAATTCAATCTGCCTGTCTTTCCTTCTCTCGTAGTTAATTTATTAAATGTTTGAAAAACCAATTACATTATAAGAATTCATTCTTTTGTAATACTGCTTGAATAAAAACAACAGCAAAATAGCATGAAATGGGTGTTAAGCTGCCAAAAGCTATTGTTATTTTTGTTGTACATCAACTAACACATTTACACAACGGCATTGACTGCGAAGGGTCCCAACCGTTCGTCGGTTATAAGTCAGTAGTAACAGTAGTAGGCCACTACCAGCAGCAAATGGTGATGCATTCATTTTTAGTTTATTGTGTGTGTTAAACAGAATATCATCTACAATACAAATACAATATTTTTCATAGCTTTTGGTGGCATTTTTTTTTAATAATAATAATAATAATAATAATAATTTTATAAACAATAAATAAAGAAAAGGAACAACAATTTAAAACAAAAAATTAAAGCTGTTATGGCCTTGTTAATATTAAACGATTTAATGTGACAAATACGACGAAATGTCTCATCTATTAAAGCGTACAAAAAAGTCTTGTATCAAGGTAAAGTCAATTTGATTACAAAAAAAAAGCATTTTCTTTACATGTGTATAAAATATATAGACCGACGGACATACATATGTACGCATATGCACATACAAACGTGTTCTAGGGGTCAATTTGTTGTAATTGCTAAATTTATTAAAATAAAATAAATCAATAATATTGATTAAAACAAAGGGATTATCCTTGTAACGCATTCAAAAAAAAAAAATAGGAAAACAAAAGCCATCATCAAGTATAAAAACGAATCAGGAAAAAATACAACAACACAAAACCAACCATTAGTCAACAACAGAATTATTTTTGACCACAACAATGTTGCTGTTGCAATGACAGCCTTCTCGTTACAGCTCTACATACATATATCAAGTATAGGAAGTCTTTGAAGAAATATGGCATAGAATACGAGTACTTTTGATGTCTACTTAACCAAAAAAACAAAGAAAATAAAGAAGGAAATATTTTTTTATATTAAACTATTCTGTTTTTCTCAAAGGATATAACTTTTGAATGTAGTTACGCCCTATTGAAATTGAGCCAAACAAATACACATGCACGTGCGTGTTATTTAACTTCCGGAAAATTTCAAGAATAACTGCGAAATGTATAAATGTAGTAGTTTTGAACATTATAAATAAATAAAATTTAATTAATTTAATTAAATTTAATTAATTTAATTTAAGTTTTTTAATAATTGACTTTTCTTAATACAATTCTAAATAGGCCACCATATAATATATAAATTCGTTTGGCTTCACAAAAAAACTACATGGAAATAGAAGGACATCGTAATACATTTTTACTTACTTGCTAGAATACTCATTACAACCCTTTAGTTAGGATTACGACCTAGCTTCTTGCAATGCCTATGCTGTGTGTTAATTTTATTCGTGAGTGATGGAACCGACCAACATTTTAAAATCGACTCCGAGCGACTAATTTTTGGGAATCTTTTCATGACAATTTTTTTACTCTCCGAGTTTTTGGCAAAAGTCTGTTATGAGGAAGTCGCCGAAGAAATATAGGATATCTTAGCCAAAGATTGATTAAGTCGCCGTAGTCTAGTAGGTAGTGTGTTGGCTTATTAGACGAAAGGCCAGGGTTCGAATCTCCCGGTCAGACATCAAAAACGAAATATGAAAAAAATATTTCTTCGGCGACTTCCTCTCAGCAGATTTCTGGCAAAAACTCTGAGAGTAAATAAAATTGCCATGAAAAGTTTCTCAAAAAAATCTGTCGTTCGGAGTCTCTTTAAACTGTAGGTCCCGCCACTCATGTATAAAATTAGCACACACAACATAAGTGGTGTGAGAAGCTAGGCCGTAATCCTGACTGAAGGGTTGTAATGGCCAATTATGTATGTATGTAGCCAAAGATTGAATCACGGTCTCGTGTCTAACAAGCCAACACACTACCTACTAGAAAACGGCAATACATTCAAGATTCGAAGAAAAGAAATTTTCCAAGAATTTTTGTCTGCCTTTCCTCCGAACCAAAAAGGCACAAATCACTTCCATTTTCCTTGCCCTAGTGCCATTAGTTCGGTCCAATCATTAAGTGATCTTTTCTAATTATGAGAAATTCTAATCAAATACCGCTGCTAGTCGTCCAATCCACTATAAGTTTATCTTCCTTATACCCCACAGACACACGATTTCAGGGCTTTATATATTTAAACTTCCATTTTGTATTGTAATTATTTTTGCTTTTCTTTTTAGCTTATACGTAGACTGTCGACTAAGCAGATATTTCTTAAACGTTTAGAAGAGGAAGACATCTCCACCGATATAGACCCATCGGTAGAAGCAACCGAAAAGCCGAACAATCAAAACACGAATACCGACACATCAACGCGTAATGTATCATATCATCATGGTCAGCCGGGAAAAGACTCCAAAGAAAGTCCAAAGGATAAACGCGCAAAAAATGTAAAATCCTTAAAGCAATTGGATGAAGATGAGGAAGATGAGCCTCATGATACGGCAATACTGCAGAGTTTAACTTCAAAATTATTTCTCACAGCCGATGGTTATGAATTTCAACGTTTAGAACAATTGCGTAGTGATACAGCTTCGGAAATTATTCCCTACGATTCCAATTTTACCAACAGCTGCAGGAATAGTAATAATACGCCTTCATTTAACGATGACACAAATCTCGAGGTTGTTTTTGAAAAAGTCAAGTACAAAGAAGATGTCCGTTATCTCCGCCATACACCGTCCACAGCTAGTTTAGATAATTATTTTATTAATACGGAACAGGATCATAATCTAACCAATATTTCCCATTCCATTACCAATAATCTTAATTGTAATAATTGCCAGCATAATGTTCTTCATAATCACAATAACAATAACAATAGCAATGCTATCAATTTAAATAATCCGATATTAACCAATAGAGGCCTTGAAACTCATCAAAATTATTATAATTCCCAGCATCATCTCAATCATTTGCTTCCAGTTAACGTTAGTTTAGGATGTAAATCCGATGGAAATTATCATCAATTTATAATTGGCCAGGAGAGAGACTATTTTTACAAACTAACTCCAGTTGTTAAATGGGATATTAATGGAAATTCCTTGGAAGACGACATGGACAATTTCCACAGTTTCAATTTCAATGCAAATAATTCACCAGCGAAATCAAGTTTACGTTCAAGTTCTACCACTTTGGAGACATGGTTGGAAGATGAATAGAATAGATTAGTAATGTTGACGATATTTACAAGGCAGAGAAGATCTTGTTGAAAGAATTCATTTAATGAAAGTAAATTGAAAAATAGAACTTAAAATGCGGCCTTGCAAATATGCCTTTAGTGCTTTAAGAAATTCAAAAAATTTCCCATTCGTAATCAAAGGAGAGAATTAAAAATTTTTGTAAAACTAAACGATATGAAATGTAAAATAAAATTTCTTTATAGGCCACAAATATTGTTAAAGATTATGGTAATACGAGGATAGGTCCTTCGGAAAATACTGCAGTTTTTAAATATTTTTTTTTCTTTTTTTAATTAAAAAATTTGAAGAAATATTTGCTATTGTTGGATTTAATCAACTTTAGATAATAATAGCACGAGACCGCTTATTTGTGCAATCAGGCATTGGTAGGGATTATCATTGTGTAAAGACTTTACATTTGATCGGAGATGATATGCTTTTTCGTGGTATTTTGATTGCAATGATATACCTGAGAGGGATCCAGTTGAAACAATAAATATTTTTTTTTACTAAATTTACAGCTAGATTAACAATGTGGCCTTAAAGCATATATAGTAAGAGAATGAAACTAGAATTAGCCGAACGTTCACGGAATACAATGGAACGTTTGGCTAATTGTAGCTTTAATCATTATTGAAATAAAATAAAAGAAAAAACGGAATTTATTTAAATCAGAGTTGTATTACTGGCTCTATCTCTCGCTAATACCGTTACTACTCTATTCGCATAACTCTGTTGCAAAGTGTAATTAACTTTTGAAATAAAACAGGAAATAAATAAAAAAAATAAAATAAAAAAACAAGAATATTTTGTATTTATTATTACAAATAACAATATCAGCAACAATAATTTCTTTTCAAAAACAAAAAAAAAAACAAAAAACATAAAGGGATACAATTTTTGGACAAACAAAAAAAAAAAAAGATAAAAAGAACTGAAAAGACAAAAAAAAAAAACAAGAAAAAGAAGTAAGGAATAATGTTAAAAAAAAGAAACAATTTTAACAATTTCCATTGTTCTGGGGCACGTGGATAGTTAGTTGGAAATCATAAACAAAAAAAAAATTGCATATTTAACCAACCATTAATGGTGTTGCTGGAAATAATGAAATTTGAAGTACTTATATGTACATACAGTGTACACCCAATATTCAATCTATTTAATACATGTAACGTATTGTGTATATATTGTGGACTACATCAAAAGTTTTTAATTCAAACTTATTTTCTTTTTTTTCCTTTTTTTTTTTTTGATTTGATGCATTAAAAGAAAAAAAATAAAGTTCATCGTCCAAGCACGTGCCTAACATGCGTGAGAAATGTCTTCGTAGTGCATTTCCCACGTCGTAACTCATTCCATACGTACATTCTTCATTCATATTTTGTTGGGTGGTTCAAATTTTTATTTAATGTCGCATTTGAGTTTAACATTTGATATTCCTCTCGTTTCCCTAGTTTTTGAGGGTGAGTTTGACGTTTTCTTTCTTGTTTTGTTTTGTTTTGTTTTGTTTCCATTACAAGTATTTTTATTTGGTATTTGGCTCACATGAGAAATATTGTTTCCTCTCCTTAGTTTCGATATTGGTTTTGATTTTTTTCCTTTCCTTTTAATATGTAAAAAAGCAACAACAAGATTATTTTGATTAATTATGAAAAGAAAAGGGAATCTATGCAAACATATTAAGATTTTTAATAAAAAACAAAGAAAAACGAACTGCTAATTATTTTGTTTCAATTAAAATAAATTTTTCTTAATGAGTATTGCTATTGTAATTAATTTCAAGTAAAGGATATAACGTCGCCGTAGTCTAGTAGGTAGTGTGTTGGCTTATTAGACGAAAGGCCTGGGTTCGAATCCCCGATCAGTTAACAAAAATGAAATATGAAAGAAATATTTCTTCGGCGACTTCCTCTCAGAAGATTTCTGGCAAAAACTCTGAGAGTCAAATAAAATTGCCATGAAAAGCTTCTTTGTCGTTCGGAGTCGACTTTAAACTGTAGGTCCTGCCACTCATGTATAAAATTAACACACACAACAAAAGTGGTGTGAGAAGCTAGGTCGTAATCCTGACTGAAGGGTTGTAATGGCCAATTATGTATGTATGTAAATAATATACTTTTGGTAAAAGTTATCATGGCATAGTGGTTAAATTGCTTGACTGTAAAGCTTTAAATCGTAATACAGTAGTTTAGATTAAACTGGCTGCCACCTTTTAGGCAGAGCTTACTTGGATTCTGCAAGGTCCCGTTGTAATACCGATATTACCTATTCTATCATAATTATAGCTCTAGGTTGGTATCTCTCAACAATCCCAAGAGCCTTAGTGTAAATTTTTTTTAAACCATCTTCGGCTAAATATGTTTCGTCTGGGTGAAATTTCCAAGAATTTTTCATCTTAGCTCGGACAATTACAGAGAAAATATTCTACTGTCTTCACTTTTCTTCATCGTTGCAGTTTCTGCAGAAGTCATTATTAGGTATTCCCAGTCTCCTGGCAAGAACATTCAGAGGCCTTTGTACTGCTGCAATTGCTATAAGGTTCCTTAGATGAAAACTTTGAAAGTTTCAATGCAAATTCTGTTCTACATATGTATATCCATGTCGGGCCAGATCTGTCTAGTGTCTCTACAAGTGGATTCATTAACCCTTCTTACCTTTTGCCAATGAATGGAGTTTTTGTGAGACCATTTATTTGCCTTCCTGCAAAGGAGCTACAATCACATACAGGAATTCTGTTGAAATTTCCTTGGAGCATGCTCTAGCAAGTGCGTTGGTTTCATTATTATCCCCGGTGTCCCCGTGTTCATGAACCCAATTAAAGGTAACCATCGAAAGACTAGTTTGTAATACTGAATAACGGGTTGTAATGACTATTAAAGCACGTGTAATTTCAAAGAAAGCTAAAAACAAAAATTGTTGTTATTAAGAATACTAATAACATTGCATTTTATTTCAAATATTAAATTAAAGCTCATAAGTTAATAGAAGTGTTAACGTATGCATCAATCAAAAAAAAATATTGATTAAATCTAAACGACAATAGTATACAAATTCACTTGTTTTATGACCTACAAAATACAATTCCAAACCGCCACGTATGCCGTGAGCATTCTCCGACAGCCTTGACAATATCGGACAATGACCTAGAGAATTATATGAGTTTAGATATACATTTTTGCATATGAAATAATCCAACAGAGCAACACCAAAGAAGAGAAATTGCACTTGTTGGGGGCAACACACGACCAGCATAAGTTCCAGACGCGTGCTCCATATTCATTGACAATCGTCTCTAACAAATTTACAAAAAATACTGGCTACAAAACGAACAACTGCTGTATGCTGCCTAGACCTTAGTGAGTGGTATAAATAAACAAAAACGTCAACAACGCCTTACAACAATCAATAGATGGCACATACATACGTTGTCAACTATTTTCAACAATATTGTCAACAACTATTCTGTGGCAAAAGTTAAAAAACAAACATAAACAAAGAAATAATGAAGCCAGATAATGCAACAAGCATCCTTTTTTGTTGTTGTTGTTGTTTTTTTTTAACAAGTTGAAACATGGATTAGGCAAATACACACACATATAGATTGAATACAATCTAAACATAATCACTAAGCTAAAAAACACACAGCCAAACAACAACAATGTAATGCACTTGCAATGTAAGTACGTACGAAGTTGTTCGTTTCGTGGTCGTTTGTTATGCATAGTGTTTAACGATTCTTTTCTCTACCTCTTTCTCTCTCTCTCTCGCTCTCCCTCTCTTTCTTTGCTAATTGTATTGATATTCGTTCTTTATTGCTCTTGTAGCTCACGTATACAGTGTGATCATAGCGCTATGGAGAATTAACCCTTACAGGATGTGCTTGTAGTAGTTGGTCAGCACGAGCGGGTAGTTTTTTTTGTCAAAAACTTTAGCTTGCTGGAAATGGGGTGGCTTATGAAGTTTAGATTTTATTGGCGAAAGGATATTAAGATTGCCTGGAGTTTGAGTTGTGGCACATGCTGGTCGTACGTTTTAAAATCAGTCGAACGTCGTTCATACACATGATAAGTCACGTGCTCTTGCACCAGCGCTTTACTAAAAAATACAATATTTTTGAAAATTGTTTTTTAAAAAAATTCTTTTTAAGAAAACTACTATAAAATATAAAATTAACTGAAATTTGTTGTGTAAAAAACCAAAGTGCATAGAAAATTAATTTTTTTTTTAAGGAAAAACAAATTAAAAATTAAATTTTTTTTTATTAACAAAATGGATCACAATATGCATCATTGGAGCTATGGCGCCGCCGCAGTACCAACTACGCCGCAAAATCATTGGGTACCACCCCCACAAACTCATAATAGTTTAAAACGTGCCATGTCCGAAAGTGATTGTGAAGAATTATATTCTGAAGAATCTTCCAAAGAACAGTAAGTTGTTATTAAATCCATTAATTAAGAAATTCTAATTCTAATTAGATACTCAATAATTAGAATTTCAATATCTGAAATGAAATTTGTTCATTATAAATTAACGAATAAGAATAATTTTTCATTTTTAGAATATCTCCCAGTGAAACCAATAGTTGTCAATTAATGAGCCGTAAAAAGCGTCGCGGTGTTATAGAAAAAAAACGTCGTGATCGTATTAATTCTTCATTATCCGAACTGAAACGTTTAGTGCCCTCAGCTTACGAGAAACAAGGCTCCTCAAAATTGGAAAAGGCTGAAATCTTACAATTGACTGTAGAACATTTAAAAAATCTACAAAGTAAAGGTAATTAATTATTAAAAGAGCGTGATCTTAATTTTAAGGTTAGATTTCTTAATAAAAATTTATTCGGCTTTCATAAATTATCAATTTGTCTAATACAGAAGGTGTTGTAAAATTAAATCCTTTATTTTTACATGAAATTCAAGCAGGGTTTTATTAGATAACGTATCTCATATTTTCGTTACAATTTCCAAGAAACGACAGGAGCAGATAAGAACCTTTCAATCACATTATTGGAACTTCAAATGGGCGATCTGTCCAGTGCCCTGCTGCTCTTCTTTTTTTAGTTTTGACCATTTTTTATCAACAATATTGAGTCAAGCAAACAGAAAGCAGCAATCGATCTTATAACGGGTGATTTTTTTTGCTATTTTGATATCAAGTATGACTAATATGTGCATCTCCAGCTCCTCAACTTATTTTTGCATTATTGCCCAATTAACCCATAGACAGTTTAGTGAACAATAACCTCTTCTTGTGGTGCAATCCAGGAATCCAATATTGGCCACCAAGATTATGCAATTTGATTTCACTACACTACATATATTATGTGGTCGCCGTAGTCTAGTAGATAGTGTGTTGGCTTATTAGACGAAAGGCCAGGGTTCGAATCCCCGATCAGTTAACAAAAACGAAATATGAAAAAATATTTCTTCGGCGGCTTCCTCTCAGCAGATTTCTGGCAAAAACTCTGAGAGTAAATAAAATTGCCATGAAAAGCTTCTCAAAAAAATCTGTCGTTCGGAATCGACTTTAAACTGTAGGTCCCGCAACTCATGTATCAAAATTAACAAACACAACATAAGTGGTGTGAGAAGCTAGGCCGTAATTCTGACTGAAGGGTTGTAATGACCAATTATGTATGTATGTATGTACATATATTATATCAGGATACGTGAAGTCTTTTTTCGTTACACGGGCAACAATTCCAGCCCTGGTAGACAACTCTCTATAGCTGTTATTGGTGAGATATCAATATAATTGTTGAAATAAGTATTTCAAAATTAGAGTTGACGGCTTAAGATCCTGTACCTAGCTTAGCGAAGGGCAACATTAATATCAAATAGGCTTGATAAAGTAAGTGATAAAGTTTCAAGACCATTTTGAATTCTCAAGACCTAAACGGTTAAAAATTAGGCATTATAATACGAAATATATTGAATCTATTTGGTTAATTTGCTATTGAATTACGAATCAATCTCTGTCAGAATACTACATACATAGTTATGTGCATGAATATAATTTTAATTGACAGTGAAAGGGTTGTTCTCACCAGGTATCCCATTTGGGTAAACCAGTTATAAATTTCTCAAATTGGATTAAAAGTTAATTGGTTTTTAAATTAAATTTCTTAATAGTTCCCTCTCTCTCTCTCTCTCTCTCTCAAATTAGATTCTGCTATATTTAATACATTGACAACGTTTTCTCAATTAATATCCTTTAGGACTTGCAAAATACTTTTAGTTCAACTAATTTTCCAGATTTGCCAATAATATAGTATGACTAAAAAGATTCCCACACTTATAATGCCACTATCAATATATCATATTTGAGATAAAATTGGCATGGCTTAACAAAAAGAATTTTCAAATTATCCCACGACTATGGTACACAGTCCAGTGTACACACCACTACCCTGTAAATCTAAATGTAAATATGAAAAGAGATTTCAAATGCAAGTGGAAAAACGATTCACAGTGAGAAAGTTGTTTCAAAACAATTCGCAGAGCCATCGTATAACGCTAAAAAAAAACACCCCTATCTGTACAAATCCTATAAGAACTTATGTTTTATTGATAAGGACATAAGGGTGCGTAGAATTGTAACAATTAATGGGAAACAATTCGTGGGAATGTATTAAGAATTTTGAAAAAAAAAAAAAAAGAAATGATAATTGTTTACATTAATTTTATCCATAAACAATATTAACTTTTTGAATTGTTTATCTATGTACGTTGTATTGCAGGTGTCGATTCACTGGGCTATGATCCACAAAGATTCGCTATGGACTATCATATTATTGGTTTTCGCGAATGCGCCGCTGAAGTGGCTCGTTATTTAGTGACAATTGAAGGCATGGATATACAGGATCCATTACGTTTAAGATTAATGTCTCATTTACAGTACTTTGTGCAACAACGTGAAATGTCTAAAGCATGTCCGCCAAGTCCAGGTACTAATTGGGCTGCTCATCCAACCGCTTCTACAGCAGCAGCTGCCGTTTATCAACCCAACTGCGGTGTGACACCATACCAGACATATCCTTCGGCAACTACTACACACGCTTCAGTTAGCAGTTCATCATATGTGCCAAATTTACCAGCAGCATTACATCAGTATCCTACCTTAAGTTCATCACCTAATGCCAGCAATTTGCATACACAACAGCAGCAGCATGGATTGAGCCAACAGCAACATGCAGTAAGATCAACTTCAGTGGGATCAGCTGCAGATACTTTACCCCTAATGAATCATGCCACAGCCCAACAGGTAACAACGCAACAACAGCCACAAGTTACAGCACAACAACAACAGCAACAAACGCAAACACAAAATCAACAAGTAACACACTCACAACATACTCCCACTACCTCCCACGAAAGTCATCAACAACAACAACAACAACAACAATCTCAATTGACGAGTAATCAAACTGCCCACCACACCTACACTCATGAACATGCCCAAGATCATAGCCAACACCAAGGTCCATCCACCTACATTGAATTGACCAGTGTTCAGCGCCATAATAATCATCGGCAATCTACACCTACAGTTCCAACCAGTGGTTTGGGTTACAGCACAATGCCTTCTCAATATCCTGTTACTGCAGGCCAGGAATACAATCATCAAAGTGGTGTATACGTAACAGCTAACGGTTCAAAGCCTTATCGTCCATGGGGTGCTGAAATGGCCTATTGAAGATGAATGAAATCTTTATAGGCAGGCAGGCAGGCAAACTGTTCTACAAAGAATTCTATTAGGTTGCCAACTAAAGCAAGCCAAAGGAAGCTACACAAACTAGTCGTGCCCTTAAAGGGCTATTATATGGATTAGGTTTAAATGGTTAGAAGACAGAAAAGTGTGATAAATAAGAAGGAAAGAAATACCAAAAAAAAATTCAATTTTTATTAAAAAAAAATAAAAAAAATTGGATTCTCATCCAAATAAACTATACAAAAAGGAACATTTTGTAATTTTAACAGAACGAATCTAAGTCAACAGTTTTTAAGAAAAGCATTTTATTCAATTATCTTAAGTATTTATTTTTATATTGCAAATGATTTAATAAACAAACATTAAATAAATTATAAAAAAATAAATACACGGAAAAAAATATCTCTTAAGTAAGACTGGAGTTCTATATTTTTGATAGTACGATGTTTATATGAACACACATTCCCCGATAGTTTCCATTGATTATGGTTTGAACCTTGGGCTCGCGTCTAATAAGCCAACTCATCTCCTTCCAGTCTACAGCGACCTGGGTATTTATGAAATACCATAATCAAATTCTGTCATCGAATTTATTTCGAAACAAATCAAGTCCAGTCTGGAATTCCAGCAACCTTAAACAGATCTTGGCACTGCATTAGAATTGTTTTGTTTTGTTTGCTAAAATACACCATATTGTAAGAATACATATAAAGAATATAAATAAGCATGGTCTAGAAGTCGCCGTAGTCTAGTAGGTAGTGTGTTGGCTTATTAGACGAAAGGCCAGGGTTCGGAATCCCCGATCAGTTAACAAAAACGAAATATGAAAAAATATATTATCGGTGGCTTCCTCTCAGCAGATTTCTGCCAAAAACTCTGAGTGTAAATAAAATTGCTATGAAAAGTTTCGGAGTCGAACTTAAACTGAAGGTCCCGGCACTCATGTATAAAATTAACACACACAACATAAGTGATGTGAGAAGCTAGACCGTAATCCTGACTAAAGGGTTGTAATGGCTAATTATGTTCTGTGTATGGTCCTAATTACAACCAGTAACTTTAGATTTCTTTGAACCACAAATTTCGAAATTTCTTATATTCCGCATTAACATCTGGATAAGCTATGCAGCTTTCTAATAGCAAAAACATTTGTTGCTTATGTTGCCTTACTTCTGGTATTAATTTATCGTCTTTTAAATAACGGAAAGGTGTTAATTTTGGTTTTAGAACTTGTTAACCCACCTTTTCTAACTTCATCAATTTATATACGAGAGTTTCCTTGTCTCTAGTGAACGACTAATAGAACGACTAGTGAACGTTTAATAGAGATACAAAAAATTGCTGATAGTATAGATAAAAGCCAATACAGCATATAACGGTTACAGTAGCTGTAATTTATTTAGAAATAATTTTAATTTAAAATTCTAATTCGAAATGCTCTTTTCTCTACTTGAGTTTTTACAAAAATTTAGTTCAGCTTCTGTTCAAAATACATTTAAATAGTCTGGAATAATTAAATTTCGTTTAAGCAGACATGTGTTAGTTAATATGTATTATAATATATACAAATAAAAATAATATTTTCAATATTTTAAACTAAAAACATTTTTCATATAAAACCGGTCAAAATAAAATCTAGTTTCCAACCCCCTGTTGAGTTGTACTAACGGTAGGCAAAGCAAAAAGGTCTTAAGGGTTAAGGTTTGGTCAATCAGCAACAAACAGTTTGAAGAAAATACAAAACAAAAACAGCAAGCAACAAATCCCATACACCTTGTTTTGCTTGGACAAACGCTTTATAATTAAGCATTACGCGCTAAGCTCAATAACATTAAAACTAAACAAGAAGTAAAATTTTTGTCGCGTTTTTTAATTACGTATGTAAATTTAAATATTAAAAACAATGGAAAATAATGTATAAGGTTCTTTACAATTCAGCAAATAACAATAGAGAACAAAAAAAGGTTCAGTTGACCACTAAAATGACCACTAGTTTATTTCGAATTTTAATCCAGTTGCTTTAAAGTACCAACATTTGTAGATATATTTGAATATTTTATACAGTATGTATGTATGTATGTATATATGTATTTACATATTTCCCCAATTATCAATATTTTGTGTTTAAGGTTTGTGGTCAATAGCAAACCAATGTATTTCAAGATTTTTTTTTTTAATTGACGCATGCAGCTTTTACACTTCAGTGGTTAAAAGACTGTTAAAGAGGTCCAAATGAATCAATTAGTTTTCGTATGAAAGCATAGATTGTACATAGACCGCAATTTATAATTTTTCCTAATTTATCAACACTTTATTAAGCGTGTTTCTTTTATTATTATTTATTATATTATTATGATTTTGTTTTTGTTTTTTGTTTTTTATAATTTTTTATTTTTAATATTGCAATTTACCAAACATATTATTTTTTATTTTTAGAAAATTTATAAAAACCATTAAAAACCTTTTAAGGGTAATTTTTAATGGTTAAAGTTTGAAATAAAAGTAATAACAATAGCACGTGAGAGTTAAAATTGAAATGACTTCCCACGCCGTTTACAATCAACACCACTATGCTTTATGCTTGATACCGCCAACTCTATCGAAATAAACACCCCTATGCCCAAAAAAAAAAAACGGCACATATCCGAATAAGATTTTTGTTCTTTTCTCCTTTCTCTGTAAAAACGTTCTGCGTACGATATAAAAGAAAATTCTCTTCCCTTATTTATCAGGCAACAATACCTTAATAAATGTTGCATGTTTCCAATTGGACAGAAACCACAATCATAGCACAGTGATTTAGCACGAATATTGAAACTTAGAACAGCAGGTGTAGTAATTAAATATCCATTGTTTTCTAATGCCGTTTTGTTTTGCAAACCTATTGTCATACTAAAGGTAATTCTATTATAATTCTTTCATAGACAGTTAAATTCATAATTGGGATCATTTGATGCCAGGTCTGAACTTTAAAAAAAAATGTACTTGAGCACCGAGTGAGAGACCCTTGTTTTATTGGGATTTAATTCTATTGCTTTCTTCAGAGAGTATGTATTCGACAGAATTACAACAGCCCATATCAAACACAAAATAAATCATTCTCGGTTTGGCTATGGTTTATACCTGGCTTAATTAATGCTGTCAAAATAGTTTTGATTGTACAAATTAATGCCACCTAGCAACTGCAATGCTTTAAGGAAATAACGAATTTCAAGCACTATTGTGTGTCCGGAATTTAATTAATAATTTAACATATCATATCATAACTAAAATTTTTTATTGAACATCCATTTAAATTAAAAAGTATTCGTTCTGAACCACTGTACAATACCATTCAGCTTGTGATGGTTTCTTATAAACGATTACAATTATTAAAACCGGTACTATCAACAGGCTTTAGTTCGAAAATTCTCACATTACACTCAGACAGAAAAGCAGAAGCAAACAATCAATGTATTTGACCTGGTAGCTTTTCAATCTAAAAGGATAAATTGTTTTTTCTTTCC
The DNA here is from genome assembly GCA_005959815.1 of Sarcophaga bullata. Lineage (NCBI taxonomy): Eukaryota > Metazoa > Arthropoda > Insecta > Diptera > Sarcophagidae > Sarcophaga > Sarcophaga bullata. Next base: position 1,137,087 of record QOCX01000002.1, read on the forward strand.
ATTTAGATTTCACACAGAAATACAATAGAAAACAACAGGGGTGGATTTTATAAATGAATTATTGTAGGTTTGCTGTTTTTTTTATTTTTTTTTATCCCACAAGTACTAAAGTAACAAAAACAACAACAAAGTAAGATTAAAGGACATTTAATAATCATATGTTGATTATTATGAATACAATACAGGACACAGAACACAAAACACATCACAAAATTAACGAATATAATAAAATAATTTGATTTTTATTGTTGTGATAGTCAATTAAGTGGAAAAGGAATATTCGATGTTCAACACTTAGTTTTTTTTTTATTCATTGCTTTCAATGAATATTCATAATATTGAATACAAAAATTAATGATTCATGAAATTTTCTTCAAATAAGAAAACTCAAGAACTGAAAAATCTACATATGAGTTATAATATAACGGAAATTAGAACACATGTAGAGGTTAATCAATACCCTGATTGCAATTATCATTATAATTTATGAATATTCATAAATTTAAAAATCATTTTTTTTTTCACTTTTATCATTGCAAAAATTCGAATTTCATTTGTAAATTATTTCACAAATTCAAATATTATGAACATATTTTTATTAAAAAAAAGACATACATTAAAAATAATTGTAGTGGAAATATATAAACGTAAACAGACTTACTTCATTCAAAGGACTTAACCATTAAACAGCTTTATATTTTGCTTTTTTGTATGAATTTTGTTTATTTTTCTATTAAGTTCTTAATGCCAAGGCACTTGATTGGGATTGCTGATTATGCCCTTTTTGTAGTATTTAGCAGTAGCAGCAGCTGATGTTGTAAAAGTTGGTGAATTAAGCGCAGGCTCATAAGAAGGACCACTGCCTTCAGCTTTTAAGACAGCCGCACACTTCCACTTTCTATTATAATTCACTGCAATAACAAACAAGGCACATAATTAAGATAAAACATTATTAATAAGATTTTTTTTTTTGGCTTATGCCTGCAAATAGATACACTTACTTCTCCAAATGCGTACACATCCATCATCACCTGTTGAAATCAGCATTGTTGCCAACATATTCCAACAAACACGCCAAACAGGACAATTGTGATCTGTATGTTTAACAGTTTGTATGTCCAGTTTGGAATTTCCAGATGCATCACTAAAAAATAAAATTTTTTTTTTGAAAAATATAAGAGTTTCAGTACAAACAATAAGCAAATAAAAAAATATAATTTCAGTTCCATTTTTCACAACCTTTTCCTCTTAAATTAACGAGTAAACTCAATTATAATAGTGTATTAAAAAATATTTAATATTTTTGCATTGAGAATATACTGAGACCAACAATTACCCCAACCAATAGATAGAAAAAAGAGGTTATCATTTGATATCAAGTATCCAACAAAGTCTAAATATCTTTCTTATTGGTCCAAGTTGACCTCTTGTGGATGATTATGTACCAAATATATCATGATATTGCTGATGTTGACTTTTAGCTTGACTTAGCTACTCCAATCGAAACACTGCTCCCTTAAAAGTTAGTGTTATTGACTTATTTATTCGTTATTTAACAACTTTTTCGAGAATTACACTTCCAAGACGTAATTGATCGCTTGAATAATCTATTTCAGTATTCTATTAAAAAAAATTATGAATTTTTTTTACTACACCTTATATAATTCACTAAAATTATTCACTAAAACGGAAAACCGAACATTACTTCAATAACATTAATAAAATAAAATTCAAAATAATAAATATTCTAACATCAGGTATTTTAAAATGTACTTACGTAGTGCCTCTTATGTTTACAATGTATAAATCTTTGCTTGCCACAGCCAACATATGGAAACTACGACCAGCGTTTGGGGCAAATGCCACATCTGTAACTGGATCGGTTATATCATTTATTGTGTCTAATTTTACACATTTTCTAGCATTTTCACTATAAGCGAATATAAACACTTTCCCTGTAACAGTAGCTGTTTCATCGCTGCCAGCCTAAAAATAATTCTCATTAATGTTTATGTATACGGTATAAAAACAAAAATGTATTTTTGCTTACTGCCAACAGCTGTGATGATAGCATATATGTCGATGTATTCCATGACAAACAACTTAAGGGTAATTTGTAAGTAATTTCATGTTGCACTGGCCAGTTGCTCAAATTCATTATGTCAGGTGCCTCATATATACGTATAATACCATCTGCTGAGGCAGTTGCCAGTAGAAGACCCAAGTATTTTGGAGCGAATTCAACATCTGTTACACTGGTACGTGAATCTACCAAAATGCTGCGTTTTACCCAACGTCGAGCTGGTGTCATTGTTGCTGCTACTTTTTCACCTAAAACCTCTTCCCATACCGATGCGGTGCGATCAAAAGAGCACGTGGCTATAACTTGTCCAAATTCTGGGTGGGCCCAAGATACACGCCATATTGAACCCGAATGAGCTTTCCAACTAGAAGTTACTGACCATTTACCTTGTTCATTTTCATCCCATATCTAAAAGGAAGTAAAACGTATATTATTTCGGACTCCAATAAATTTAATAGCAATTATTGTTTTCTCACTTTGACAGTCTGGTCGCTGGAACAAGTGGCCATGCGACGTCCATAATAATCGAATACAACATCGTGTATAACGTCTTTATGATCAACAATTATTGGCTCAACTTCAAACATTTTTTAATTTTATTAATATATTATTCACGATTTCTTTAAGCACCACACAAATGATTGTAAACAAAAAAAACACCGGGAAAATAGAATTTTTTCAATTATGGCAGGGTTGTTATACAACATATGATTGCAAAATTTAACACAGGGTATTGCGTGTGCAATTTACTCACTTATTGTGGCTCCAACATATGAGATTAATTATCCTTAATCCAGACACAAACCACACAATTGGTAAGGCAGTACAAAATGTTAGTAGCGACATATAAATAATGCCGTGCATTTTTGGAGCAATTTTATAGTGGTGAATTTAATTTTTATTCCCCACACCAGAGAAAATCACCATACTTGAACTCACCATACTTTAAAAACACACCGCAGTACCTAACCATATTCTTTATTTGCATTCAGTACAGCGACTGCAACAATAAACGCGACGACATCAATCAAACACATAAGGAAGAAAGAAAGAATCAACCACCAATCACAAAATTCTTCCTAAACACAAGGGGGCTTAATTTCAGTTTATACAAACCAAACTCGAAAATGGAATGTTTAAATTAAATTATATCGTTTGTTTCTTTAAATGAACAAACGAAATTTTCCAACCGCCACCAGTGTTGTGTAACTAACTTCTAAAAAAATTACCAAAATAAGAAAAATACCGAAAGCGGCAACACTGTTTGGGAGTTTTTATATAGTTTCTTTTTGTGTGAAAAAAGTCCACCAATATAAAAAATAGTGTTGCCAGATTGAATATCCTACTTTGGTATTCATAATATGGTGTAAGACGGGAAAGGAAGATATTTTCCAAACTAATTTCCAAACACGAAATGCAAAATTAGTTGGGAGCTAGTATCACTGTAATCTCGTTACTTCAGAAGCCTTTGTGAGCCAAATTTCCTTTGGTCTATCTGCTTTTTAGACTTTTACATTATTAATTACAGTTTTAAAATATAATTATTGACTGAAATTGTAGTATTTATGTTTATTACTTATTTAACTATATTTAAAATGTTTAAAATTGTTATGTCATATGATTACTTATCCAAAAATAAGTAGTTGATAAAACAAAATATTCCCCTATAAATACAAAAATCTTTGTCTATAATCTCAACAACACCAAATTCTTAATATTTTGTGGAAAATTTATAAATATACCAGAGTTCTTAAGAGTTCCCAGTATATTTGGGCACGCTGTTAGAGATTAAAGTGAGGGAATTTTTTATCTTATCAAAAACCAAAAATGATTAAAAATCAAAGCATTTCATTTTTATCTTTGAGTGTTGGCATCCCTGTATTAACGGTGAGAAATAGGAGAATATTTCTCAAATAACCGCATTTCGCATTACAATAAAGTACATTTACGGAAGTTATTATAAAAGAAAAAGTATAATAAAACAAGAAAATTATTACAAATATAGTTACCGACTAAAATAAAATGGAATTAATTAAAACAAATAGTGTACAAAATAAGAAAATATAAAATTATTTCAAAAGAAAGAAAACTTTTTGACAAGCAAAACAAAATAAGACAAGGGGAGGAAGTAAAAAAGAAAAAATTTTGATGTGTTCATCTTTTATTTCCACAAAAAATTGGATATTTAAATTATAACTTAAAGAAACAAAAAACCATAAGTTAGAAAAGAAATATGGAAAAAGGTAAAAACAAAATTTGTTTTAATTATTCTAAGGATTTTTATTTAATAAGTTTCATTCAATTCATATTTCCGTAAAATATCAGGCCATAAGGCGTCAACATCAGGTGATTTTTTCTGTACTGAGTAATTTTGTTGTATTGAATAAATGGGAAGAAGCCATTGCTTAAAAATGAAAGATTATGGAACCTTTCTTATTAGTATTAAAAACATTTTTACCCTTTATAAGCTATGTAGAAAAAAACATTCATAATTTGGAGTTATTTAAAGTGTTTGCACTGTTCCTAATTAATTAATCTGTTGTTGTCTCTCTTATCCTATTCATTACATATGTATGTATAAAATATTTATTAAAAACACTTATTGGTTTTTTTTCTAGTCTTTTGCCGCTTTTGTTTTCCCTTTCTCTATTGCTTTTGCTCTTAAAATTTTACATATTGCTCTTCACGTTAATTTGTTTCTCCTCATAGTCTTCTTTACTTTTTTGTTTATGTTTGAAAAATCTCAGAAGAACTGCTCTCATTTTACTACAAAAACAACTATTTTGCAGTTTACTCATGGTGACCTTGGTTTCCTATTGGATGTAAAACCTCGCGCCATATCTCTGGAAGTGTGTAAAATCTTTTAGTAAAAGAATGTGTTTGTATAGGTTAAGCATGCTTTCAATAAGTGTGGAAGGGGAACTGGAACGAGAACACCGGCTTTAGTTCATATTTCATTAGAGTTACCAGACTTCTTTAATTTTAGAGTATTTTAGCTTTTAATAAACAAGTAAATAAAAAGTTTATTAAATAATTTTTTTGTGCTTTATATAACATACTTTAAAATATTTGAGAATTTAAAGCATATGTTTATTTTCGAATCGATGGCCCTTTGCGTAATGTTTTTATTTAGCCTTTTATTGTATTATATATTATTTATTCTATATTAGTTGAAGTGTATTCATTTTATTCGGTTCCTTATTTTCTTTTAATTAGCTTCTTTTAATTAAGCAAGTAATTAGTCTATTAGAATTATTATTATTATCATTAATATATATATATATATATATATATATAATATATATAATATATATATAATATAATATATTAGGTATGTCCTATATATATATATATGTATATATGTAGGTATGTCCTTTATATATGTAGGTATGTCCTTTACTTCTCTATTTAAAAAATCACAAACACTTAAAAATTAAAAAGAAAACTTTAATTCCGTAAGTAGTTTTCAAAGTTACTGGATTTATCAATTTAACTGATGTTTTGATTACCGTTATCGCAATTTGTTAGAAATTACTAAAACCTAAAGATTTACAATTGTTTGTTACTTTGTCGTTTTAGTTTAAAATAAATCGAAATGATGTCTGGATTTTAAGTGTTTAAAACTATGATTACGAACCTCCCCCTCTTCTAATACCATATAATAAGATAATTGACAATCATTATTATTATGGATATCAATAAAACGAAAATGTGAAGTGATTGTTATTATTAAAGCATTTAATAATCGTAATCGCCTGACATAAGAAAATAGCTCGATTTGTTGATACAGCTACGGGTAAAATTATAGATACATATCTTAACAAAATTTATTGCTAAGAAATTAATTATTTAGAAGGTTGAGATATGTTATCATAAGAAGTGTGTTAAAAAATTTTTGATATTTTTTTTTAATGAACACAATATCAAAATCAAAAAATGCTGGTCATGTTACAGTAAATATTAAGAAATGCTAGTCATTGCTTTTAAACAATATTTATAAACAATTTTAAAATCTAATATATTTTGAAATCTAGTATGAATGTCAGCGATATAGGTATGTTTCCTATACAAAATGTTATCGTCAATATCTGGTACCACACACTTGACATCTATTTCTGCTACAGTCGAATACTTTGCTGCTGTAAAAGATTTTTAAAACTAGTTAGAGACAATAGAAAGAAATTACGTTCTTTTCAGTTTTTTATTTCAATTTACTACAATGTTCAGCCAAATGGAAAGTTCTGTCAAGGAATAATTTACATCGAAAATATGTTTTATAATCGTTTCCAGTATTTATTTCACTATTGTATACGTTATATTGCTTCAAAGCTATTATTGCAATATATATATAAATTATTTAATATTAAAAAGATTTTAGAGAAGTTATTTTGCTTATTATTAAGTTTTGCAAAGGTACACATAAATACATCTACTTAGTTTAGTATACTATGTATATATTTTTAAACATAGGTCAAAAGAAGAAAGTTTATCAAAAGATAATTAATTATGTTGAATTCATTGCTGAGTTTCTTTTAATCCGGTTTAAGCATTTTAAGAAAATGTGTCTTCACCTTTCCTTTATTCAATATAAAGTTATAAACCTTATGAGCTATGACGGATTATTAATCTCAAGAACTTACACATAATTATGCAAACTAATAATATACGTTTTATATGAAATTACTTTATATCACTACTCAAACTGAATAACTGAAACGTATGTATTAAAAAATTCCAAAAAGATTAAAACTTTGAAGATTAATAGGAATTTTTTTTAAAATATGTCGTATCACTTTCTTATCAAAATCACCTTCTCAATAAATGCTTAATAAAACAGAAATACTCAATTTTCATAACAATCTAAATTAGAATTGAATGCATGTTCACAGTAGTTTAAAATTTAATAATATTTCTTTTTAATTTGCCAATATGAAAACACACCATATTATTCATATGTATGTATATATGTACAATAGATAATAGGAATAAAAATGTATATACATATATACATATACATACATACATACATACATAAATACAATAATTGAAAGTGTATTTTTAAAAATTTATTAGTTTATAACTGACAAGATTTCTTACTCGCGCGACTTAAAAAAAAAACATTCAAAATTTTAATCTGAATATTCTAATACATAAACAACCTGTGGCAAATATTATATTGTATTGGTTCCTCTTCTTCTACATTTAAATTAGCTTATGCACACGACAGTAGTAATACAGTTAGGCCTAAAAATTTAGTACACTCTACACTAACAAATTGTAATTCGATTTTTATTTGCAATAACATTTGGATTTTGCACCCACTAAATAGATAATGGGAGATGCTACAGGTCACAAAACTGGACTTGGTACTTGATAAATATTTTTATTCTCTCATAATATCAAATACCAATACACCATAGCTATGAATGAATGATTGGGTGACTTATGTAGAGTTTAGCCTCTACTGCGCGTGCACAAAAGTTGGAAAATTTATGTAAATATTCGCTTTCAGACCGACATATCTACACTAACCTGTCATGACCGTTTTGGAAAAAGAGTGTTTTTACATTTTTGATAAGCAAGACAATACTTTTTGGGTCTGTATAATAAAAGCTTATAAAACGTAATTTTAAACGCAGAATATTATAAAACAATATAAACAAATATTTTATAAATTTATTCAATGAGTTCTTGAACTTTTATTACAATTAAAACTTTTATTTCATTGTAAAAATGTCCACTAGTTACCCGCCAGAAATTTTTTTCAAAAGCATGCTAATTTTTTCCCCATAATGGTATTTGAAATGTTTATAATTTTTCTTGATTGTTGCTATTTTTTAACAAAACACTTCCATTGGAATTGATAATGGCTTTCGTTGAAGACTCTTGTTTAGTCGCTAGCCAGTTGTCGACATTTTAAGACCATTTACCTTTTTTAATCTTTATGGTCGGTCTTTTTTGTTTGTCGCGTGTTTCAATACTTTAGAAAAGAAAAATTAAAATAAGTTTTTATTTGAATTATTATTAAAAAAAGAATATATTGTGTGAAAAATAAAAATAATATACATAAGTGATCGTTTTTTTTTTCTCTATAATTTAACAAAATGACAGAGAAATTATAACCTAATAAATAGTGGAAGCTAAAACATAGTCAAACAAAGTCAAGGTATTAATAATGGGCACATTTTCTTAAATAATAAAATAATATTTAAAAATTTAATTTATCGGAAATTCTTAATTGAAATAAGAATTATTTTTTTATTCCTGTGATGTCCTTAAAAAAAACAATAAGTTTTTACTCAAGGCCTTAAAAACTTTAATAGACTAGACTATATACAGTTAAATTGTATTCGTTGTAAAAATTGCGCGTTAGTAATAATGTATGTATATGGGCGATTGTCTGTCGTATTAAAATATTTAAATGAATGTCTAAAGCTCGAGACATATAATTAAAATGGAAGAAGAAAGTTAAAAATTTTAAATTTGCATATGGAAGGGTACCGCTATAATATGTATTTCCGTGTTTCGAAAATTATTTAAAAGTATTTTTATGAATGAAAACATTTTGTTAAATATTAAGATTTTTAATAGAAATGCTGCAACAAATTAAGATTTTAATAAATACCAATCTAGGCTACTAGGAAACTACTACATTAGATTTTTTTTGCCTTAATTGCTAAATTTTGCTAAAGATGGAATTACGATTTTCTAATGGGGCTTCATTAAATATAACCTACTTCGTTTTATTTCATTATTAATTTTTTTTTTTTTTTTATTTAAGCAAAAATTAATAATAAATATATTAACAATGAAACGAATAAATTAACTAACGAATGAGGTAGAGAAACAAAAAATAGAAGGCATTGACCTGAGACTTTATGTTCATAATAATACGAAATAACTCAAAATATTTTGTATAATCTATACTTTAGGCATAGATTTAAAAGACTGACATAAAAATACTTTTCATTTAAATTATTGCTTTTGTTTTTCTTTTTTGTTATAAAATTTTGTATTTCGAATAAATAAGCATTAATTAGCATTGTCTAAAGTGAACATTGCACTTCATTAAATTTGAAAAAAAAATAATAATAATAAGAGTAATAGAAAAAGTACGTTTATCAAAGTGTTTTGTCACTGTGGGCTGTCTTTTTTTGAATCGAAAATATTATTGTTAAAGATTAACCTTTCCTACATATTTAACATACGCTGTTTATGTATATAAATTTTAATTACTCTCTACACGCGCATATATAAACATTTAATTGAATTAATTTTTATTTTTTTTTTAAATTAAATCTTTAAGTGCTTAGAAAAGGATACTTGCTTTCCTTATTTAAAATCATTTCGACAATAGTAATTGAATTTTACCAATCGTTATCATTAAACATACTCTATGCAATATATTTATTTGTACATTTATATGTATGTATGTGAGTGCGAATTTAAATTTAATCTTTTCTACTTTCTTATAGCTCATCCCATCAGGTGACCATGCTTATCTCTACTTTGAAAAACTAAGCAAAATCGAACGAAGCAAAAATAGAAAATAGCAAACAGTTGAACTAATAATTATTAACAAATCAAATCTAAGCATTTCTTGCATAAATTAACGCCATAAAATTATATAAACCAAGACGTATTAATGACGTTTATTCGTGTTCTTTTTTTTATAATCGTACAACATTGATTTGTCTTTGAACTTGACTTGCATAAACAGGGTCAAGTTGAAACCATTAGTATTTTTAATACTTACTAAATAAAAAATAAAAAAATAGTAATTTTCAATTATACTCGCACTTTCAAATATTACCGATGATAGCTACATTGATAGTTTCCATCAGTTTTGTTATAATTTTATTGGCTTTTTTGAGGACTCGCTATCAACCGCCTATAAATAAGGGTATTTTTAAGTAATTAATATAATAACTTATAACTTTAATAATTTGTATTATTTTGTTATATCTTTTGTTTTAGAAAAATCATTAGAGTGTGAGAAAATTCCTTCTAGGAGCTCATCATCTAAAAGCATAAAAAGAGTCCAGTTTTCCAGTGATAGCATTAAGGAATCTAAGACAATTTGTGATAATTTAAAGAATTGTTTAGATTCGGCAGACACGGAGCAAGATATTTTAGAGACAAACAATAACAACAATATGAGTAATACAAACAACGATAGACCAAGTTTCTTGGTAAGTATAAACTTGCTTGTATTAATATCACAGGCTATAAACATTTATCCTCCTCGTTAATGTAAAACTAAGTCGTCAAAATTTGTAAAAATCTTTGTATAACTTCTGTGTTTGTATACTAATTTTTTATCTATCCATATTTTATTCTAAAATCCCTCTCGGCTATATAATTTTAATAATTTGGAAACAATGGCATGATATTTTATTTCGTCTCCTACATAACGACGACTAATATTGTTACTTAATCTATACAAAAAAATAAATAAATAAATAACTCTAGTGGCCATCATAACAGTATTTTTTTAGAGAGTTCTTTTCTATAAAGTAAATGTTGTTTTAATATTTTAAAAGATTTTAAATAAAAACTAAATTTTTCTTTGTCTAATCATTTTGTCTAGGGCATACAGAAAATGGGTATCATTACTAAAGAATATTTAATATAATTAAAATTTATAACAGTATAATAAAAAAAAATTGATTGATATATTGTATATATAGTTCGTTATGAGATTTTTAATAATAGAATTTTGCAAAAGAAATTTAATTAGAATATACAGATTTTTAAGATCCATGAAATATGATTATTAGCTTCTAATAGGTGAGCCATGGATCTTATAATTTTGAGTGTTTTCTACATTTAACGTTGATAATTCACTTAAAGTCTTGTTGGGTTGTTTCATTATTGAATAAATAGATAATTTTTTTGGGTCTAATACGTAATTATAAAGTTTTATATTTTTATTTTTCTTTTTTTCTATTTGAAACTTTCATCTTGTGCAACCTATAACACACTTATAATACAGTTACAACTGTCGAAAATTCAAATATTAAGTTTATTCTTTTAAATAAATTGTCTTTTCAATTAATATCTCTCTTTGTTTGAGGTTGCGGGTTACTTCTAAGGAATATTCTTCCTTTAAAATTATTTAAATGTGCTAAATTTCTAATATATGTATACATACATTGCAGGGTGGATTGTTTCACAGATTTTTTTTTGGCCAAAGTAGAGAGGTAGGTTTTTGTATCACCCCATAGGTCAACAGATTTAAAGTTGAAATTTATAACAAAATATTCCATTTACATTTTAATTTGTAACAACAAATATCTAATATTGATCAAATAAAAGTAATTAAATTAAAATATTTCTATTTTAGGTGGGAGATGAAGATGTTATTAACGGCTTGGAGGCTGCAGAATCTGTAGACAACTTTCCTCAGAAGATAGAAAATGAATCACGTCCAAATGGTGATATTACAGAAAGAAGGAAACGTTTGAGGTATGTGATATTATTAATTATTATTTTATTTTATATGGCCACCCTAACTAGCATTTACCGCGATCACAATAAACAGGTGATATTAAAGAAAGAGAGAATAATTTAAAAAAAAAATGTAAATAAAAAGAAACATTATTTTATACATGACTAATACGTCATCACTTCAGTACCATGTGTATATGGTTTGTTTTGCAAAACCAAACACTCACTGATAAAATCGTAATAAAAAAAAAACTAATCAAGAGAAGGCGGCGACGACGACGTCAAAAACATCATACGATGTACATATACAAGATACCAAGATATACAGATGAGTTTACTGCTCACTCACACATTTGTGAAATAATTGTGCATATGGGCATGATATTAACGAATAATTTGGCCTTAACTTATAATAGGGAACAATGGACGACACTACGAATAACTTTCTATTATTTTATATTTTTTTGTACTTGTCCTTAACTTAAAATAGCTAAAATTAAAAACTTTGTGAATGATTTTGTTTGCAAAGTACTTGTTGTTTTTAAAGTACTAATTTAGCTTGAAGTAACTTAATAATTCATAATTAAAATTAATAGTATATGAGTATTCTCAGTTGACGGTAAGGGTTATATTTAGACAAATTAGACAATAACTTAATTTATACGATTTAGTTTGCAGTAAAGTGAATATATTTAATACAAATCGGAAGAAACATATAATTTGGTAAAAAGAAAAGTTCAGTATTAATGTTTTAAAGTTGACATTGATGTTTTTTTATATCATAAATCCTGTGATAAGAACTAAATTTCTTTTACTAAGTTTGGATTTAATGGTCAAAGTGTACCAACGAAGTTTTTAATTTATACGATAAATCATATTTCCATTTGGGCAATTATAATTATGTATACAATAAATCAAATCCATAATTGAGGATTTAAATTATTTATTATTTTTATATTGTTTGCGCAAAAAGTTGAACCTATTGTATGCTTTCTACTCGATGTTTGTCAAACATTAAAAAGTTCGCAAAACAAAAAAAAAAACTATTTTTTCTCTGGGAATATATATGTTATATGTTGTTGGTTATACCATGATAAAACTTTGTAAATAGACCATAAATTCAGAATATTTGTAGTTACAGTCCTGCAAAAATTATTCCCCTATCGTTTATCACTATTGTTTACTATTATTAAATTTGCAAAACAACAATAAATACAAACACCATGAATGAAATATTATATCTCTCGCAATTCACCTAAGAGAGATTTTCTTATAAAACAAATGCGAAGTAAGAAGAGAAAATCAAATGTTAACTTTGAAGTTAAGCCAAAATTTACTTGTTTTTTAAAAGACTTGTTTTTCCATTCATACAATGTTCCATCATACTGGCGGCACTTCTAACTTATTCTCATTTAACAATTTGTATGAATTGTTTTGTATTGTATATTGGACGATTTTTCAAAAATCTCTCTTTTTCTCTCAATGCGCATACAATAAACGTGTTTGGTTTCGTTGATGGTACGTTTATATATGAAAAAAAATACAGAATAGACCTTTTACAACATCGTATTTATTAACTTTATTTTGTTTTAAGCCTTAGTAGTATTTTTGACGTTGCTGGCTTTACAACGTTTTATAAATTTCTTTCGTTTGTTGGTTAAAGAAGGCAAATTAAATAGTTATTTCTTCTTTTTTTTTATCATTATTGTGTTAGTTGTTGTTATTTTACAGAATTTTTGTTGGCGTATATAAAAAAAAAATTAAAATATAATTTTCAATCAAGTGTCTGTGTGTATATACTAAATTGTTAAAGTGTTTTTTGTTAATTTATGTATGTTTTTAGTAGTTGCCACACTACTGTTAACAACTATGTTAAAACGACGTGCCAGTAAACGTTTTGTACTTGTTGAATCCGGTGATCCCCAAGAAGCGACAGGAAGTTCGAGCACATCCAATACCAATACATTGAGTAATTCATCAAATTATTCGATGGAAAATCACAATAAAAACATGGATCAATCGAAATTGTTGCAAGTGAAAAATAATTCCTTGGGATCTTCTAATACAGGCAGTCTAAAGTAATAATTGAATTAATTATTTAAGTGACCTTTATCGCTTTTTTTTTTAATAATTAACAACTTGTACACGTAATTCATATGTGGTGGCTGGCTAAAGCTTATAACGAAAACAAAAACCATGTCATAAGAAAGACAGACGGTAATTTTTACTGTGACGTATAAAATATAATGTAATATATGCAAATGAATATAACAGTTCGGCAGGTAGTTGAACAGACGATGACCACAATCGAAAGGCATGTATTTGTTTTGGTCATAATTCAATAGAAGCTTTGTTGCTATTGTAATTATCGATATAAAATAAGAAATGCGTACACATGTTTTGTTTGTTTATCTCGGGTTTTGTAAAATAAAAAATAATTAATTTTTTAAACTTGTTAACGAAGCCGACCTATCTATCCTATTTTTAAAATGCCTAAAATAAGAGAAAGTGTAACGGTTAGACTTGAAAAGATATTGTAATTCGTGGTAGACTCTTTCTTTTCTTTTCTTTTCTACTACAGTCATGCTATAAGTTGATTTTTGAAAGAGTACTTTTGTTTGCATGAAAAAAAGTACATTTTTCTTATAAATATTAAATAAAAATTGTAATTATTAATTATAAATAATCACTTAAAGTATTAAATTATCTACCTTTCTATTTAAAATATAATTTTCATTTAACATGTGTTTTTTTTAACCCAAACATTTTTGGAAATACATTTTTCAAGCCACATTCCTCCTTAAGAAAATTTGTATAATATATTACACAGCCCAAGATAAAAGTTACTAAATCCATCTACAGTAATAATGAATACTTTTTTTTATAAAGTTTTTCTTATTTTTAAAATGTATGACACCAATATTTAAATAGGTCAAAAGCCTATAATATGTATGAATGTAAATTCATTGCATATGTACATTTTCCAAACTTATAAAAAATTTGTTCTTAATACGCTTTAAACTCTTTAGTGATAAGAGTATACAAATTATGAATTTTCAGTTGAAAAAGTACCAAAATGAATTACAGCTGATGTCTCTTAAATTTCATTCCCTGTGTGAATTATTTCATTTTTTTATTTCACGTTATTTGTTTTGAGTGTATCACGCCATAAGCAACAGAACAGCAGAAGCATAATGCAATAAATATTAGACAAAAACAAAATTTTCATTATACACAGATCGTTTTATTGTTTATTTATTTATATTTGTACTTAAGTATCGCAAAAATTCAATTTGTTGAAAGAAAATCTTAAGAAATTGAAAACATTTTTTTAGTATTCAATCGAGTAAATAGTAACGACATAGAAGGAACGTGCATTTCTATCGGAAAAACGAAAAATCGAAAGAATATGGTTAAAAAAGAAAACGAATGAAACGAAAATTACACAAGAATTGTTTGTTAATGCTCGCATTCTAGTGAATAGTAAAACTAAAAATATATTTATTTGTTATTTATTTTTTTTTTGTTAAATAACATTTTCTTAATGAAATGTGCTGTAAGTATTAAATTTAAATTTAATACTTTGAAATAATTTCCAAAAATTGTTTTCCATATATCAAGGTAAGATTGTTCTTATCAAATTTGACATCAGCCTGTCATGTCTCCAAGAGTCTTCTACAAACCGAATTACCACAATATGCTACAACACGTGAAAGCCGGTCCGGCTGCTATACAAAACGTTTTAGTTTTGTTATTAAGCCTAAATATCTTAAAGAAAGGTATACTTCTCTTAAACTATAGTATTTTGAAAAAAATGCGGTAATTTTTCTTGTTGTTGTATATTTCAGTATAAATTATTGTTGTTTTAATATTAATTAATTGGTTATTATTTGTTGTTGTTTTTTAATTAGTGAAACTTTTTTTACTTTTTGAAACTTTTTATTAAATTCCACTATTTTGTTAAGATTGTTTTTCAAAATACAGATACTACATCCTAGAAATCTACGCAATATCCATAAAATTACTCTAAGCTTACGAATTTACAGAACATGAGATTTTTAAATAAAATCATTTCTTTTTTTGTCTCTATAGATTTCAAGAGTCTCTTATAACAATTAAGAGGTTTTTTTTTAATTTTATTATATATAGGAATACACGGACATTTTAAGACTTTGACCAGTAAATAAAACATTTAAAGTTCTTTTTTTTTTTGATATTGTGTACATAGCAAATGACCATTATAAACAAAAAAAAATAAAAACCTGTTTATTGTTTATATTTTTGTTTTTGTTTAACTTAAATAAAAACGTTTAGTCATTAAATATGAATTCATTTGTAAAGTTAAAGATATAATCTTTTATTTGATGTTCCTTTTTTTTCCAAAAGGCCGAGTATGTCTCGTGGTACTGGTCTGGGTCAAGACCGTTATCAAGATCGTGACTTTCATATTGCCACCACTGAGGAGTTCGTTAAGAAATTTGGCGGTACACGTGTTATTAATCGCGTTCTTATTGCTAACAATGGTATTGCGGCCGTTAAGTGTATGCGTTCTATACGTCGTTGGTCTTATGAGATGTTTAAAAATGAACGTGCCGTACGTTTTGTTGTTATGGTAACACCAGAGGATCTGAAGGCAAACGCTGAATATATAAAAATGGCTGACCATTACGTCCCTGTTCCCGGTGGCTCAAATAACAATAATTATGCCAATGTAGAACTCATTGTTGACATTGCTTTACGTACTCAAGTACAGGTAAGTTAGAATTTTTTTTTGTAAATTATTTATTTACATATACTATGAGAACATAGAACAAATAAAAACAAATCGTATGATTTCTATTTACATTTTGTTAATAATACTTTTTTTTATTTTTATACAATTTTTTTAGGCTGTATGGGCTGGTTGGGGTCATGCATCGGAGAATCCAAAACTACCTGAAATGTTACATAAAGAAAATTTGGTATTTTTGGGTCCTCCCGAAAGAGCAATGTGGGCTTTGGGTGATAAGGTCGCTTCTTCTATTGTGGCGCAAACTGCCGATATTCCAACATTACCATGGTCTGGCTCGGAATTGAAAGCCCATTATAATGGGAAGAAAATTAAAATATCCAGTGATCTATTTAATCGTGGTTGTGTTAGTAATGTAGATGAAGGTCTTGCTGCTGTTAACAAAATTGGTAAGTCTATGCAAAAAAGAATAAAGTGGCCTCGAAGCCCATTATTGAAAGTATTATTGATTGTAATTTGCCATTGCATTTGAACAGGCTATAGTATTAAAAACTGTTGTTGTTATGTTATCTGTGCTACAATGTTTGCCCATATTCTTTATTTCAGGCTTTCCCGTTATGATCAAAGCTTCAGAAGGTGGTGGTGGAAAAGGTATTCGTCGTGTCGATACTGCTGAAGAATTTCCAGCCCTCTTCCGTCAAGTACAAGCCGAAGTACCTGGATCACCGATTTTCGTAATGAAACTTGCACGAGGTGCTCGTCACTTAGAAGTTCAACTTTTGGCTGATATGTATGGCAATGCTATCAGTTTGTTCGGTCGTGATTGTTCTATTCAACGTCGTCATCAAAAAATTATTGAAGAAGCACCAGCAATTGTTGCCCAGCCCGAAGTTTTCGAAGATATGGAAAAAGCTGCTGTACGTTTGGCTAAAATGGTGGGTTATGTAAGTGCTGGTACTGTGGAATACCTGTATGATGCTGAAGGAAAATATTTCTTCCTCGAATTGAATCCACGTCTTCAAGTAGAGCATCCATGTACTGAAATGGTAGCAGATGTAAATTTGCCCGCCTGTCAATTGCAGATTGGCATGGGTATACCCTTGTATCGTTTGAAAGACATTCGTTTGCTCTATGGAGAATCCCCTTGGGGCACTTCCGTAATTGATTTTGAGAATCCTCCAAATAAGCCGCGTCCTTCTGGTCATGTTATTGCTGCTCGTATTACTTCAGAAAATCCTGATGAAGGTTTTAAACCCAGTTCAGGTACAGTTCAGGAGTTGAATTTCCGTTCTAGCAAAAATGTCTGGGGTTACTTCAGTGTTGCCGCCTCTGGAGGACTTCACGAATTTGCTGATTCACAATTCGGTCATTGTTTCTCTTGGGGTGAAAATCGTCAACAAGCTCGAGAGAATTTAGTAATCGCTCTTAAAGAACTGTCAATTAGAGGTGATTTCCGTACTACAGTAGAATATCTGATAACATTATTGGAAACCAACAGATTCTTGGACAATAGCATTGATACGGCTTGGTTGGATGCTTTGATTGCCGAAAAGGTGCAGTCGGAAAAGCCTGACATCTTACTGGGTGTAATGTGTGGTGCCTTACATATAGCCGATCGTCAAATAAGCGAAGCATTCACAAGTTTTCAGACATCTTTGGAAAAGGGTCAAATACAAGCTGCAAACACTTTAACCAATGTTATGGATGTAGAATTGATCAATGACGGCATTCGTTATAAGGTACAAGCAGCCAAAAGTGGTGCCAACAGTTATTTCCTTTTAATGAATAATTCGTTTAAAGAAGTGGAAGTGCATCGTCTGTCAGATGGCGGCATGTTATTGTCATTCGATGGTGCTTCATATACCACTTATATGAAGGAGGAAGTTGATCGATATCGTATTGTGATTGGCAACCAGACGTGTGTTTTTGAAATGGAAAACGATCCTTCTTTGTTAAGAAGTCCTTCGGCTGGTAAATTGATTAATCTTTTAGTTGAAGATGGCGCTCATGTTGTCAAAGGCCAAGCCTATGCAGAAATTGAAGTCATGAAAATGGTTATGACATTGACCTCTCAGGAATCAGGTACTGTCTCATTTGTGAAAAGACCTGGTGCTGTTTTAGATCCAGGTTCTTTATTGGGGCACTTAGAACTCGACGATCCTTCGTTAGTTACCAAGGCGCAACCATATAAAGGACAGTTTCCTCAACCTGAAAACCCTCCCGTACCAGAAAAACTTAACCGAGTTCATAACACTTACAAATCAATTTTGGAAAATACTTTGGCTGGCTATTGTTTACCAGAACCTTACAATGCTCAGCGCTTAAGAGATACAATTGAGAAATTTATGCAAAGTTTGAGAGATCCCTCTTTGCCTCTACTTGAGTTGCAAGAAGTTATTGCTTCAATTTCTGGACGTATACCCATTTCAGTGGAAAAGAAAATTCGCAAACTTATGACTCTATATGAGCGCAATATCACCAGTGTTTTGGCTCAATTCCCTTCGCAACAAATTGCCAGTGTTATTGACTCACATGCTGCCACTTTGCAAAAACGTGCCGATCGTGATAATTTCTTCCTTACCACTCAAGCCATTGTACAATTAGTGCAACGCTACAGAAATGGTATACGTGGACGTATGAAGGCTGCTGTACACGAGTTATTAAGACAATACTATGATGTTGAATCGCAATTCCAACATGGTCACTACGATAAGTGTGTTGCCTTAGTTAGAGAACGTAACAAGGATGATATGAAGACGGTGGTAAACACGATATTCTCGCATTCCCAAGTAGCAAAAAAGAATCTCTTGGTTACTCTGCTTATCGATCATTTATGGGCGAATGAACCCGGTCTAACTGATGAATTGGCCAACACTTTAAGTGAATTGACATCACTTAACCGAGCCGAACATTCTCGTGTTGCTTTAAGATCTAGGCAAGTGTTAATAGCTGCCCATCAACCAGCATATGAACTGAGACATAATCAAATGGAGTCCATATTCTTATCGGCAGTAGATATGTATGGCCATGATTTCCATCCTGAGAACTTGCAACGTCTGATTCTATCAGAAACATCTATATTTGATATATTGCATGATTTCTTCTACCACTCAAATCGTGCCGTTTGTAATGCTGCCCTTGAAGTGTATGTAAGAAGAGCTTATACCTCGTATGAGTTGACTTGTTTGCAGCACTTGGAATTGTCCGGAGGTTTGCCATTAGTCCACTTCCAATTTTTGTTACCTACCGCCCATCCGAATAGACTTTTCTTGCGCATGGCATCCGAGGGCATTGAGAATGGTGTTGAAAATGTCGGCGGTACATATTTGCGTACCGGTTGTATGTCTGCTTTCGATTCTTTTGAGCACTTTGAAATGTATTCAGACGAGATATTAGATTTACTTGAAGATTTGGCATCACCTGCCATGGTTAGTGCTAAAGTTCTAGAGGCAGTAGAAGCGGCAGATTCAATGAGCGATGGCCGTTTAAGTACATCCATTAATGTTTCCTTGTCGGATCCCATTACGAGAGCAAATGCTGCTGAAGAGGCCAAATCCACCGAACCCATTCACATTATCAATGTTGCAGTTCGCGAAACTGGTGAAATGGACGATATACAGATGGCTCAAATATTTGGCAACTACTGTAAACTGCATCGCGATGAACTTTTCCAAAGAAGAATACGTCGTATAACCTTTGCTGCTCTAAAAAAGTAAGTAAGCCGGTTCACAATTTTTTTACTTTTCTAACGAGACTGTTTTATGATTGTTTTTAGACGTCAATTCCCGAAATTCTTTACTTATCGTGCACGTGACGATTTTGAAGAAGATCGCATTTATCGCCATTTAGAGCCGGCTTGTGCCTTCCAATTGGAATTGAATCGCATGAAAACCTATGATCTCGAAGCATTGCCAACTGCCAATCAAAAAATGCATTTATACCTGGGCAAAGCTAAGGTATCCAAGGGTCAAGAAGTCACCGATTATCGTTTCTTTATACGCTCTATTATACGCCATTCTGATCTGATAACTAAAGAAGCCTCCTTTGAATATCTTCAAAATGAGGGTGAACGAGTTTTACTCGAAGCAATGGATGAACTTGAAGTTGCCTTCTCGCATCCTCATGCCAAGCGCACTGACTGTAACCATATTTTCCTTAACTTTGTGCCCACTGTTATAATGGATCCTGCCAAGATTGAGGAATCCGTTACGAAAATGATAATGCGTTATGGACCCAGATTATGGAAGTTGCGTGTTTTGCAAGCTGAGTTGAAAATGTTAATCAGACAAAATCCTCAGTCGCCCACACAGACTGTACGTTTATGTATAGCCAATGACTCTGGCTATTTCCTGGACATATCAATGTATACCGAACATACTGACAAGGAAACCGGAGTGGTATGTATTACGTTTGCATATCTTAAGACATTCATAATTGGCATGTATATATATGTAAATGTGAATGTAAATAATTGTTCTTTGTAGATTAAGTTCAAAGCTTATGGTGAAAAACAAGGTTCATTGCACGGTTTGCCTATTTCGACACCTTATATGACCAAAGATTTCTTGCAACAAAAACGCTTCCAAGCTCAAAGTAATGGCACCACATATGTTTACGACATTCCTGACATGTTCCGCCAAATGACAGAACGTCTATGGAGAGAATTCTCGCTAGCACGTCCCACGGTTGATGTTCGTACTCCCGAGAAAATCTTACTTGAATGTGTAGAACTCGTTTTAGAGGGAGATAATCTTGTCGAAATGAAACGTTTGCCTGGCGAGAATACGGTAAGAATTAAAAGAGTTTATATGTCCAAGAGAATATTTAATATGTTCTATTTTATAATATTTAGTGTGGTATGGTGGCATGGCGTATAGTGTTGGCTACTCCTGAATATCCTGAGGGTCGTGAAATTATTGTCATTGCCAACGACTTGACATTCTTTATTGGTTCCTTTGGTATTCAAGAGGATATTGTATTCCACAAGGCATCGCAACTAGCCAGAGAACGCAAAGTTCCAAGAGTAAGTTTTCTTCATACACTGCATATAATGGAGAATTTAGAAGTTTTTGATTTTATTCTTAACTTGTATTTTTCTTTTTGATTAGATTTACATTTCAGTTAATAGTGGTGCTCGCATTGGTTTGGCTGAAGAGGTGAAAGCCATGTTTAAAGTGGCATGGGAAGATCCAGAAGAACCCGATAAGGGTTTCAAATATTTGTACCTGACTACCGAAGACTACAGCAAAGTGGCCAACTTGAATTCAGTACGTGCCATTCTCATCGAGGACGAAGGAGAGCCTAGATATAAAATAACGGATATTATTGGTAAAACCGAAGGTTTGGGTGTTGAAAACTTACGCTATGCTGGTCTCATAGCTGGAGAAACATCTCAGGCCTACGAAGAAATTGTTACCATTTCTATGGTTACCTGCCGAACCATTGGTATTGGATCCTATTTGGTACGTTTAGGTCAACGTGTGATTCAGATTGAGAACTCACATATTATTTTAACCGGTTATGCTGCCCTCAACAAATTGTTGGGTCGTAAAGTATATGCTTCGAATAATCAATTGGGTGGTGTACAAATTATGTACAATAATGGTGTCACTCATAAAACAGAGGCTGTGGATTTGAATGGCGTTTATACAATATTAGATTGGTTGTCGTATATACCAGCGTATATTGGTTGTGATTTGCCCATCGTTTTACCAAATGATTCTATCGACAGACCAGTCGATTTTATGCCCACAAAATCACCTTATGATCCACGTTGTATGCTGGCGGGTAGAATCAATCCAGGTAAGACAATTTGCTATTAAAATTAAATTAAATTTTGTATTAATTTTTGCGCGTTTTTTTTTTATATGTAAAGCCAATGCCAATGTGTGGGAGAATGGTTTCTTCGATCGTGACTCTTGGAGTGAAATAATGGCTCCCTGGGCCAAGACTGTAGTCACTGGTCGTGCGCGCTTGGGTGGTATACCTGTGGGCGTTATAGCTGTAGAAACACGTACTGTGGAGGTGGAAATGCCTGCTGATCCTGCTAACTTAGACTCGGAAGCCAAGGTAAGTTTTTAAGGCGTACATTTACAAAAAAAAAGGGACTTAACTTTAGTTACTTTAAATCAATTAGACTTTGCAACAAGCTGGTCAAGTTTGGTATCCAGATTCATCTTACAAAACTGCCCAAGCTATTAAAGACTTTGGTCGTGAAGAGTTGCCTTTAATTGTATTCGCTAACTGGCGTGGTTTCTCCGGTGGCATGAAGGATATGTACGAGCAGATTGTGAAATTTGGCGCCTACATTGTTGATGGTTTAAGAGAATACAAAAAGCCCGTTTTAATTTATTTGCCACCCAATGCTGAATTACGTGGTGGTGCCTGGGCCGTATTAGATTCGTTAATTAATCCCCGCTATATGGAATCCTATGCTGACCCAGAAGCTAGAGCTGGCGTCTTAGAACCAGAGGGTATTGTGGAAATCAAGTACAAAGAAAAAGATCTAGTCAAAACAATTCATCGCTTAGATGCCACGACAATAGGCGTAAGTCGATTTTTTAAACATTTAAAAAAAAGAACGAAACAAAATAGAAAATGTTTGTATTTTAATTTAGTTGAAAAAACAAATGGATGAGGCACTTGCCAGTGGTGATAAGGTCAAAGCTGCCCAATTTGACGATAAGATCAAAGAGCGTATTAGCGCTTTGGTGCATGTGTACCATACCGTAGCTGTACACTTTGCCGACTTGCATGATACACCCGAACGAATGCTTGAAAAGGGTTGTATTAATGAAATTGTTCCCTGGCGTACATCCCGTGCCTGGTTATACTGGCGTCTACGTCGTCTATTGCTTGAAGATTCGTTTATTAAAAAGATTGTTAAGGCTCAGGACAATCTGTCTGTGGGTCAAGCTAAAGAAATGTTAAGACGTTGGTTAGTGGAAGATAAGGGAACAACAGAGGTATAAATACAGAACCTAAGAATAGTTGTTCGGAAATTTAAGATTCGTTTCTTTTCAGTCTTACATCTGGGATAAAAACGAAGAAATGGTTAGCTGGTATTTGGAACAAGGTAAACCAGATTCAACGGTTAACCGCAATATTAATGCGGTACGCAAAGATGCCATCATTTCCACCATAACAAGCATGTTACAAGTAAGTTTTAATTATTTTTATAATATACCAGTAAATGTATTATAAATTATTTTTTTTTTGTTTAGGATTGTCCCGAAGTCACATTAGATGCTGTGGTGGGTCTATGTCAAAATCTAACGCCCGTTAATCGCGGCGTTGTTGTCCGAACCTTAGCCCAGTTACAACTGAATGAAGAGGCTGGCCCGACAAATAATCAAGGATGATACAGTTCATCTTCAACAACTTATCCTATATTTTCCTATCATTATCATAATTATTAGATTTAATTAAACGCCTTTAAAACATTGAATAACATTTATTTTGTTAACCATTTTTTTCATATTGTTTTCTCTAATTATTTGTTTTTCACTGTTCCAAAGTTAATTTGGAAAAAAGACAAACTTCAAAAACATGTAAAAGAAAACTTTCAAATCATTTATAAATAACCACCACCCACCCACCTATGTTAATGACACTTAAATGATCCAGTCGTTTTTCCTAGAACCATTTCTATTTCTAATATTTAAGACATTTTTTTATTATTAATTTTTAGTTTAATTTGCATTTGTTATTTCCTTCTCTTGGATTTTCTACTTTTTTTTTGTGAATTTTTGTAATAAAAAAAAAAAAAACTGAACTGATGCTATAAAAAAAAGAAACATAAGGACGATATTGATCGTCGGTGTTGGTGAAATCAATTTTACGCACATTTCTTTAAGTTTATATTACTTTTTATAGTTAAAATTATGATTTGGTTAACGAATCTTTAATCTTTTAATGATTTATATTATAATTATTATAAGTTGTACAATTGAGTATAAAATACTTTCCATTAGTATATACATACATAAAGTAGAAGCTAAGCTCTAATGTTAAAATCCCAAAAACAAAAATACTTTTTCAGGTAAACAAAAAAAAATATAAATTTTGTAAAATATATAATAAAAATGTGAAGAATATAAAAGACATACATACATTTGAATGGGAAAACTTGTTTTTATTATCAAATTCTAATGTATGCTTGCTATAATTTAGTTCTAACTCAGTGTTTCCCTTCCTTCCACTAACTTAATGTATTTCTGTTTTTCAACATTTCTAATAAAAATGAAATCGAAAACAGCAGTTCATTATTAAATCTGAAAAATTTATTTAAAAATTTTGCAAATAGTTTAACAAATGATTAGAAGAACATTTATTACAATGAATAATAAAGAAAAGAGGAAAATTGTCTACACCGGCTCTTTATTTTAATCAAATACAATGAGAACTTATACATTTAAGAATTAATTTCATCCAGTGTGTGAGCCATCCAGTCTGGTTCAGTGGCAGCGATTTTTTCAATAATCGAATTGACCTGATAACACAGCGATTGTATTTGACGATCCCATAAGGGTAAAACTTCACGCTTTTCGAAATGAACAATTCCACTGATTTGATCAATATAACCATTCATACGACTCTCGGTAATCATTTGCGAGGCAATATTTTCAGCTTTTTCTGCCGGTATCTCTAGCAAAGCGCCTAGCTCAACAAACGTAATATTATTATACAACTTACTGGCAGATAGTAGATTATGCTCAAATACTGCACGATCCAATATAGAAGAACCATCGACCGTGGCGGCCTTCTGATGAGGTTGTAATAAAGCTTCAAATTCTTGTAATTCAGAACGTCTAATAATACGATCTAAATACATTTTCTCTAAAATCGAATAAGCTGGCAGTTGCTGACAACGTTCATCTTTAAATAGTGTAGCTAACATGCGTGAACGTTGTTGTCCAGCAGAGGCTAAAACAGTGCAGATTAGTGCTTTCTTTAAGGCAGTCAATCGTTCACCCTCATCCACTATGGCGCGATAAGACAGTTCGTTGTAACGCTGTGCAGCTTCGATAAATTTGCGACGATAATCTAAAACTCGAGCGTAGCAAACCTTGTAAAGGACCTGAATTGAAAAATTGAAGGAAAATCTCTTAAGTAAACACTGACAACTGAAAAGGTGTTATTTAGATATTATGAGTATATTGACAACTAAATACATTTCTTTTGCAAATGCATTATAATTTAGTACATATTTAGACCATGAACAAATGACACTGTCTATACGCAAGTGTATAGATGTGAATTATCTTAATACAATTTAGAAACCCACTTAGGATTTTGTTTCTAGCATGTATATACCTGTAATTCTTCACTCCTGGTCTCTGCCTGTAATAGAGATGCCCGATTTATATAAAATTCAGCCTGTACTGAATCATTTTCTTCTAAATACAAACGGGCTATTTTCAAATACGTCTCCAGCTTATAGTCCACAGTGTATTGTTTCTGACCTGTCTCTAGGGGTATACCCACTAAAACATTTGCCGCTTCACGCCATTGTTGATTACGTTCGTAAATATCTGCGAGATGTTGACGTATACCGGCAACCTGCTCCTCAAATGATATTACTCTCGGTTGTACTTTTTCCAAAGTGAAGTGGGACACCTGTTTAGACACCTCGTCAGGCAATTTGCTTAGTTGAATACCAACATCGTTCAGAATCTGCCGTGATATGACAAGACTAACGTGTTCATTGACAATGGCTTCCACAAACAATTTTAAAGTTTCTATCAGTTCATTGCCGCTATTGGTGAGCACCACTTCAAGGAGTTGCCTATACCGGTCGGCTTGTTCTTTGTGTGTCCCCGAAAAGTTCACTAATGCCATAAGTTGGCTGCGCAAGTTGTTAGATGTTATTACCATATTTGTTTAATGCTTATAATTAAATATTTTCTTTGCAGTTTTTTATTTTTAGACAAAATTTTCTTATATTTAGACAAAAATCTAGTAACTTAATCGATACAAAAATGTTCTTTTTCCAAATTACCGACAGATAATATTGGTGTAAACAAAAGCCAGTGTGTCAAATAGTCAACAACTATTCAATCAGAGCAGTGCTGCTAATATAATAAATTGGATTTTGTGTTATATGTAGGACAGCCAAACTATTGTAGAAAAAAATTGTACTGCTAGTAAAAACTAAAAAAGATTGATAGCTGTAACGTATGCTGTATGCAATTTTGAATTAACTTTAGTTAAGTTTTTGTTTTCGATATGTATTCGACAAGAAACCAACAATAAGAATATGCCATCGGTTTGGTTGAACAAAAATTGGTACACTCGATTGAAAGCAAAATTGATACTCAGTTTCGTTTAAACTATTGAATATGTGAAAGTGCCTGTAAAAAACTGTTTAAAAATGGAATGTCAAACTTTCAATGAAGTAGAATACATAGTGATTTCATTGATTTTTTACAGTGTATCTAAATGCAGCCATCTGGCAGCACGGTAACTACTCATATTTTTCACTTGTACTTTTTATTATTTGTTTTTTTGTTTTGCTTTGTGCATTATATTGAGACAATTTTGTGAATATTAATTTTAAAAAAGTAAAAACAACTCGAGAGTTTGTTAGAAAAAAAAAAAAACATCTTTTAAACATGGCTGTTGAGGTCTATAATCCCTCGGGCGATCAGCCAGTTCCCTTGGCAGCCCAGAATTCATTGGAACAGACATTTGTGTTTTTTCTAAATACTACGCAAAGATTTGTTAATTTATACTGGATGGACTTTGATGGCAGACAAGATTTCTTTACTATGCTCAAACCGGGTGCAGGTGTTAAAGCAAATACATTTGTCACACATCCCTGGATATTTCGTGACTCGGACACAGGTGAACGTATGCAGGTGAAACACCAGGACATATTTTGGCCACAATTGTATAGAGTACGTGATCCACAGAATCGCTCACAATGGATACCTTGTAGAAAATTAATTGCCATACATCAACCCGTACGTTCACTGCGCGATACATGCCTGTGGAACTATGCTACACAAATAGTTACAAGTCGGAAGATGTCGTTAGAGACGGAAGACATACCGTATATATTGAAACGTGACTTGGGTAATATATTGAGATTAATAGATAAGCATCGAGCAGTAGGAGCTATAGTGAGGTAGTTAAAGTACAAAAACACTACGCAACAGAAGAAACGTCATTCCCTAATGTGAGTTATGAATTTCATAAAATTTAAATATAAAATGTTTATAATAAATAAGTAAAATAACTCATAAATATGTCGCCAAGTTTGAATTTCTAAGCTATTGACACATTATAATGAATTTAAATCAAAATGTGAGTCTGAACGGCTCTACTAATAATAAACTCGTGTAGGTTTAAGTAGTATTTACATTATATATGTACGTATGTATTCATTTGATCATTTTTATTTTCAGCATCAATCAATCATAATCATATTTTAATAATAATA
Organism: Sarcophaga bullata; assembly: GCA_005959815.1. Classification (NCBI taxonomy): domain Eukaryota; kingdom Metazoa; phylum Arthropoda; class Insecta; order Diptera; family Sarcophagidae; genus Sarcophaga; species Sarcophaga bullata. Next base: position 1,164,792 of record QOCX01000002.1, read on the forward strand.
ATTGTTATAGTTTAAAAATGAATAACATTTCTGTACTTTATTCCTTTAAACAATAAGAATTTATTTAGTTTGTTGTTATTCTTCTAGTTTCAATCAGTTCTTCTCTTAAAGAAATATGAATTCATAATGATATAAAAACATTAGAAATATTAAGTGAAATGCATAGGTTTGGTTTATAATGAGTATTGAAAAAATGGTAAGTTTTACGCAAAAAGTTTGCTTAATTTTTAATACAAAACGAGCCTAATTTAGTCTCAAGTTTATATTTATATTTTTGTTTTGTTATTGTAATTCTTTTATAAGTTAAACAACAAACTAAATAAAAGTTCTTCCAGTTTGATATTTATTTTGGCATATCTCTCTTCCTTTTTCATTCTTCTCTAGCTATTATGATTTTTGTTTTTAAATGTTAACGATTCTGCTTCTATCCGAGATTGGTTAAGAACAAATCAAAAGAACCAGTTTATAGAACCTGTTAATGATTTGTGCTAAGAGTTTTGTTATAAGAAAGTTACAAAAAAAAAAAAAGGAAAAAACAACTCTCAAAACTAGTATTCAAAGTTTTCCATCATAAGAAAAATTTGGCTTAGTTTTGTATTGGAATGTGAGATCTGTTGACTGTTTCCATATAAAATGTCTAACTGTACGCAAATCCATATTGGGATCTACAACCTGTGAAGTACAAATGTGATAAAGAAATTATTGTTTTCGATGAACAATCCGATGCAACATACCACATCGTTGCACCATAGTTCAATGCGATCTTCAGCAGGAACTTGAGAGCCTTCTGAATTGGCATCGCTTTGACTGTTTTGTGAAGAACTAGACGCATTGCCGCCACTCGGCGTTGTTTCAGCTCCCAGCACTTTGTCCAAAACATGTTCGCACACTTTGCGGCATTGTATAAATTCATTGGCGACTAAGCGATCCTGGAAGTACAATATTTTTCTATGTTTTACAAATCAAATATTAATAATTTCGGAAAATCCACCTTTTTAGTTCTTTCAGGTTTACCCATTTGTGGATGCGGTGTTAGGAGAAATGGTATTTTTAAGAATTTAGGTGTGGCTTTTTCAATCACCACATCGGTAACCCATTGCGGTACAGTTTCATGAAGCAAAGTACTTTCGCTTTCTCCCGCGGCATCTCTGACCAATAAACGACAAACCGTACGACCACCAACCTCGCTAGTTAGTAAACAAAATAATATTTCTCTTAAACATCAAGTGCACTTAAATGCTTTTGAATACCTAAAAATGACGGGTGTATGTTTGGGTACTTGAAAAAATCCATTGCCTCTTATATCCTGTTCCATTTCATTTGGAGGTAAACTATGAGGCGGTGTCCAATATTCCAGTAAAGCTTCTAACAACAATTTGCCATAATTTATCTAAAATAATAAATTTTATATTTTGTTCCATTTTAAAGAAAAGGCATTTGAAAGACCTTAATTTCGGACTGAGGCTCGGAACATTCGGGAAGACCAGCTTCTATTGACACCCAGGCAGAAAAGCAATCCACTTCGTCTTGTCCTAAGACGATGGTAGGCATCTGTTTGCAAAATTTTACAGCAATTACCAAAGTTTTGTAATATGTATATAGTAAATGAACTGCTTACGCCTGTTTTTAAATCCACTGTGAACCAGTTAGGAATGTACACTTGCTTATTGCGTTTCTTGATTTCTTCTTCGAAATCAACCTTGCCCAATTCTTCTTTTTTCACAACACGCAAAGCATCATATATAGCCACATTATCTTCCGTATCTCTTGTCACAATGTGACGTTTGTCATTTAATACAACACATTTTTTTATAGCAGCACCACCTAAAATGCAAAGTGAGGACAATGAACAAATGAATTACAAATTCAGTCTATGAACTTGTTTAATATTTTACCTTTAATGCACGCCAATTCAGTGCCTGTATTTGTCCATTGGGCATCCATACCTCCACTAGAGTTCATGGTACATTTGTCAAAAAGCGGCAACTTCCAACAGCGTATATCGGAATTCCAAGTTGTCGCCCATACACCCGTTTTATCAATGTTAAAACATAAACTTAATACTGGAGCCTTTTCTTCGCACACCACCACTGAATTACTCGGATTTCTTAATTCTGTTAAAATTATATTCCGATCTCGACTGCCTGATATTATATATTGAAAATTTTCGGTCATGAGTAAACTCCAAACTCCCTCCTTATGGACGTGTATAGTTTGCACACAGCGCTGTTGTCCTAAATTCCATATTTTTATAGTACCATCTGAACTACCAGATACAACCTGATTGCCGTCCGCTGAAACTACCAGTGCTCGAACATTCTCCGTATGACCACGTAATTTCATATTGCGTATACATGTACGAGGATCCCATACACGCAGTATATTCTCTGTAGAGCCACTAACAATTACCGTGCCGGCTGGATTCATGGCTAAACTGTATATGGAATCCTTTGAACCATTAAGACTAGAGGCTATTAAAAATGAATTCGCAAATGAAATGGCTTATAAATTCTATCGTCAATTAAAAATAAAAAAGATAATTTTTAGATGATTAAACGAAAAATTAATCAATAGGTCTAGCCTAGAAATAACGAACGAGATTTTAAAAGAATTCTCTTTCTAAATAAATTTTCAATCAACAATCTAACATAATAGTGTAAGATATCACATGATACCACTTAGTGAGGTATCATTTTAGAGCTTAATACTTACTGGTGACTGTATTATTACTGGCAGTTAAAGCTGTAAGTGTGTTTACGTCCCACAGGAAGATTGCTTTATCCAAGCCGGCACTGGCCACTTGCTCCCGGTCTTTGGCGTAAGCCAAAGCCTGTACATAATCACGATGTGTCCTTAAAGTTGACATACAAAAACCCTTATGAGCATTCCACACTTTAACAGTGGTATCACAGCTAGCACTTATCACTATAGAAAATAAAGAAAAATGGTGAATAATGTCACTATGGCTACCGAGTAATAAATCTCAGACTGCCACTTACGATTTCGACCATTGCAACACAAAACAATGTCATTGACCCAATCGTTGTGATGCTCCATTGATTGTATATATTTTTCATTCGATTCTGTGCGTGAATTCCATACACGTATGATGGCATCTCTGCCGGCTGAATATAATTTTCCATTATTCGGATCCAATTGCATGGCATTGATACCATTTCGATGTTGTTTTTCTTCTGCATCTCGTATTACATAGGAGACCTTAAATATGAAATAGATAGATGAACAGACAATTTTATCCATGATGCTTGTGCTCTTTACAAACCTGCATTTTCTTGCGTCCTCCTTGACAACTTTTATGTGTCAACATTATTTGGCAAGAGCCGTCAAGTTGGAAGAATCTTTCGTGTGTTTTTCTCCTCCAATCCCTTGGGTGTTTCTGCTTCTCCGTGTCGTTTACGTTAAGGCACTATAACTTAAGATATAGCTGTACGGATTGGTGGACTCTTTAAATAAAACATTCGTTTTCTTTATCTTTATAAAACACTAAAAAGCTTAACAAAAAGAAACTAAATTACGATAGTCTATATTTTTTCCTCTTGAAATCCTATTAAAAAATGTTCGATACTATTTTATTTTTACTCAGCCCTGATATAATTCGTACGTATCTCTACTACTTTCAAGTACAACTCTGCCGGTTTAGTTAGTTACTACTTTTCTCTTTTGCCATCACTAGTTTTGCGCCAAATTGGGTAACGGTAAACTGTATGGTGCGTTGTGCTGGCTAAAATAAATGCAATTCGGGATAAGTTAAAAAGAAAATAAAGTGAAGTAGAATAAAATGAAAATATGGAATGTGTGTATGATGAAAAGTGATCAAATTGTGGTGCATTAAACAAATTGTAATGGAATGAGCGAATGGGACAAAAGAAAAAAAGCAGTGAGTAGATGCATCCGTATGTGCATGCACAAATAATTTTCCTTTTTATAAATAAAAAACAAACATACATTTTCACATTATGACAGAGTTATATCAAAGCCACGCCAGAAAATACAAACTGTTTGTGTCTGTAGTTTGATTGCGAATATGAATTAATAATACGGGAGACATTTCACGTTGATCATTGCAAAGTAGGTATATTGATAGTATGATTGGTTTATAATTTGCTGCAATTAATTCTGTGTGTTTGGAATTTACTATGGTCTATGGGCCTCACAGCCTTATGGTAGTTAAAGTGACAGGCGTAAATGCTAGTTGGAAGTGATTTTGCTTTGTAAAGAGTTTTGTGATAAGAATCCAAAAGAAAAGCTTTAATCGTTAGTGAAATCATTCAATTAATGGGTAAATGATTGAAGTATGCAGCTCATCGCCCTTGGTGTGATTTGTGCTGACACACTCTGCAGCCTATAACTTTCTATATTGATGCTTAAAATAGATTCACATCTTAGTGAGTAATTGAAGGTATTATCTCAATCATCATGTGCTATATTCAAGTTTTCAATTTTCGTTTTGATTACTAATATTACCGCTTAGATTTCTCATAGGGGTGCCTGCGAAATTTATATAATAAAAAACCATATTTTGATTTGATATAATTTCTTTTGTTTTTATTTGGGTGAAAATACTTGTATTTTGCTTTTATTATTTAGTTCTGTAGCTTATTTTTGTATTTTATTTTTATGCATCTATTTTTCTTTTTTATTTTGAACACAAGAGTATAAATTTGTAAGCGATAATAAAAAAATATACATATGTTACGATTGCTATCCGGAATCCGGCGATAGTAAATTTGATTTATTGATTGTAGGAGCATTTTGGTCATCCATACTTTGGAGATTATGTGCAGAGCTTACCTAAAAAAGAAAAACAATAGAGATGATCAATAGATTGAATGAATTTTTCTTTTCACAATCATAAAATGATATCAACTAACGGGACTAATAGGTGTTATAACTATTGCAGTACGTGTTGGTCGGTGTAATAAGGCGGTATCTTCCGTTGTTTCATCACAATCGCCTTCAGCATCTGCGTCGACTACGGCATCACTGTCAATTTCCCACGATGGATATTGATCGAATTCTTCTTCGCAATTGAGATCTTCTTCTTCTAAATCTTCATATTCATCTATTAGTATTACTGCAATCAAAACAAATATTTTTCCTCATATTATGAATAATTTTTCAAAGATGAAACTTACTTGAACTTTCCGGTCTTTGTCCGGGACTAGAACCTAATGATTGTGTTTCTATATTTGGTATTGTTATCGCTACTTCATCCGCTCGACTATCTTTTTCATACGGTTGTGATATTGATCTATTAACAATAATGAAATATAAGCATATATATATACACATATGTAGAAGAAAATTTTATTAAAATTTTCAAAAATAATCAATTACCTTAAGGTTACTCTCTTTTTAGTTCTACTGTCTATATCGGCAATAAAGCCATCACTACTACGCTGTTGATAAACACGGGCCGGTCTAATATCGGCTGATAAGGGATATGAACAGGTATCGGAAGACTAGAAACACAGATAGGTTTGTAAGTAATATATTGTTTATGTTACATTTGATGTGTTTAGAGCAAACCTTTGTATATTCATTGGTCCCCTGGGAGGGGCACAGCCCTGCTGTGGTCGTTGATGCATCCAAAGATGTCGTGGCTGCTATAGCATCATTTGATTTCGCTGTGCGATTTTGCCATTCAACAGCTTGATTATTATTACTATTGTTATTAAGACCACAGTGGCCATAGTTGGGGAGGTGATTGTTGTTGGAATGTTTAGAGACCTGAGGATTAAGGGGAAGAGACTGAAACCGTTGACGGTCCTCCATGTATGCTTTAAATAAAATATCTAATTTTTCTTCTATATCGGCCACCTGCACGTACACACATAAAGTAAAACGTAAACTTGTAATAAAATAATGCTTTCCAGTACTCGGTATGTTTGTATGAGTTTACCTGTCTTTCGACTTTGACCACTCTGGATGCTAAGCTTATTTTAGAAGCATAAGCGTCTTTTGATTTGGAACCTTGTTTTCCCAATATTTGGTCCAATCTGTATATACGCATGTATGTATGGATGTAAACATTTAAATAAATTGTGATATTAATTGCTTGTATTATGTGAACAGATCACGAAAAAAAAAGAATTATTTACCTGGCATGAACATTTTTAACACGTCCCAATAAATCTACATGACCAGCGGCATATTGTTCCATAACATCTTTAACATCATACGGTTTGAGGGCTTCTTTAAATTTGCGCCGGGCAACAAAATATTTTAACTGAAAAATATTCGTACAAATTGAAATTTTTATAAAAAATGCTTAACAATTCAAAGTGCTGTGTACAATTTGTAAATGAAATTTTATTTCAAAAGAAAATCCAAATTAATAAACGAGTTTTATAAGCTTAAACGAAGAACTTAACGTCACCCAATTCAGAAAGTTTAATCGAACGCTGTATCATAATTAATTTCCTATTAAGTTTAATGAGCCCACAAATACAATTAATTGCTCATTGCAGGATGATTGGAACGATATGTTGTGGTCACACGATGTTATTGTATTGCTTAAATCTTTCACAATCTTTCTTCTTTATTGTTGAGGAAAATAAAATCTCCTCAAAATTCTAAGCTAGACTCACACATACTAACCTTTTATGAATTATTAAGACTTTATTATGTAAATATGTACGTAGATACGATATAAAAGTGTTAGGAGGGTGCATATAAAAATCGTTTTGTTTTTAGTTTGAATTAGGAATGAAAAGCGTGTTTTATAAATACAAAAAAAAAAAACTGTTAAATATGGTGGACATTAGTTGGTAAAAGTTCAATATTTTTTTTTTAAGTTTTTAACACTCCATTTTAAATACGGATTTTTGACTTTCAGCGAAAAGTTTTCATTATTTTATTGATAAAGAATTGGGTGACTTTTCTGATCTGATTGTACATATATTGTAAGCGCTTTTATTATAGTGAAATAGTAATAATATTTAAAAAAGTGTTCAGTGTTACAGGTTATTTTCAAGTTCGAGTTTTTTTTTCAATAGTTACAGCTTTACGATTTTAACAATAAAGAAATGCTACAATTAGCCGAACGTTAACGGAACGTACGTACGGTGATGGTATACGAAAAAATGTAAATGCTTACCGAAACTCCATTACTGTTGGGTAATTATTCTCGTTGCCTTTTTTCTAGCTTAAAATACTAGCAAACGACGAAATAGTAAATTTATTGTCAACAAAACTTCTGGGAGGATAATTCTTATTTAAAATTTAAAATTTTTGTTCAATTTACCATTGAAAAACCAAAAACAAAAACAAAAAAAAACACTCGAACTTGAAATATTCTGTATGTTGAAATTGTATGAAAATAAATATTTTGCTTACCTTTCTAATAAATCTTATGGCAGTCTTATGCTGACTTGTTAATTGGGTGCAGCGTGGTTCATCGTCTTCATCTGTTTTGAATCAATTGAAGAGAAGAATACAAAAAATGTGAACAATTTTGATTATTAGTAAAGCGTTAGCAAAATGTTAAACTTAATTTGTACATAAAGAACCATTCAGAGATCACTTTAACATACATATACATATTTATATAGATATAGTACTACTACAGACACATTCAAAAATTGTAAATTGTAATAAAACAATAGAAAAATTATTATGTAGTACTACATGGTATATGTATGTATGCATGGTATACGTACATACTTATATGCACATGTATAATACACAATACACTACTACTTGCATATCAAAAACTACACAATTCATGTACGAGTATGTAAATCTAGCTTTACATACACACACATACACACACACACATACACAACTTAAATATTGAAATTATAGAAAGAAAAAAAAAGAAGATTTTTTGTTTGCATTTTAAGGATTCTAAAATACCGAACGTGCCATTAGAAGTGCTATTTTACGCAAAACTAACTGAGGTTCATTGAAAATTTTGTGTGCATGCGATAGATAGTAGTTATGGATGTGTCTTGATTTATAAAAATTTCTATGTGAACATCTCTGCCCCCGTTGAGGTATTGACAGACTTGCAATGATTTTTACCTCTCTCTCTTTCTCACTCTCTGTTAAGGGGGTATGAGTTATATGTTCTCTTTTAAATTGTCTAAGTAGATTGGTGATAATGGTGTTGGTGGCATTGGTAGTGGTGGTGGTGGTGGTGGTGGTGGTTGTGTACGGTGGTGTTAATGCGTGTAAAAGTGATTAGAAGGGGTGGACTGCATTTAGCATCATTGGGTTACATTTTCAATACCAGCAAATTTGTTGTACTAACTGACCGATTGATTGTTTGACTAACAATATGAGCTAGATAAGCAGACAAATTCGTTTACCAAAATACAATATTCATACAATGATTGTATACTTTTTTTTAACGAGGGGGTGGTTAGGAATTTGGACACCGGGGTTATCAAGTGGTTTGATTCTTTCGACACACAGATGACATTTCATTGAAATAATTGAAAATATTCATTTTTTTTTAAATTTTTTAAAGGAATAGACACGAGATCTGTTTTCAAAGTTATATAAAGTTAACGAGTAAGTATAATAATAATAGTAAAAAAAAAGAATACACGTTTATACGTTTATATTACATGGATAATCAAATACAATATGGTATGGAACAAGTTTTAAGGAGAAACAAAAGTGGATTGGTGTACATTATTTAGCAATTGCACTGTTTGGTTTAATTTTGTTTTCTAAAAGGTATCATTTACGCACTGCCTTCATCTAATGGACCTGTTTGATTATCATTATTGTTTTCATTATCATCAGCGATTCCATTAAAATACAATTTTCGACTCTGACGTCCTTGCTGTTGCTGTTGTTGTTGCTGCTGTTGTTGTTTGGCATAGAGCTGTGCTTCACCGCCCGGTGAATTGTTATCACAAACCGTTGGTGTATCCCGGGCCATGGCGAATATATCGCTCTGTAGCATGCCACAAAGTACAATAGGTATTGAGGTGACATTGCTGAATATTAATTTGGATCGATTGCCAGTATTGCTGTTGCTGTTAACTTCATTTGCATTCATTATTGCTGTCCTGTTATATCCCTCACAGATGTCATTGTCATCCTCTTGTATACTAAATGTACTAGGCTGTAGGCTCTCGTTGTTAGAAGTTGCTAAATTTCCCAATGATACAGAACTGTGTCTGCGTTTAGGGGCCAAGAAGCGTGGATTAAATGCTGCTGTTATATACAATATATAAAATGTGGAATTTTTGTTTTGAGTTAAAATTTTGAAAATTTATACAATATTGCAAACATTTTATCTGTGTTTTCTATTTTTTTGTTTGTTTTTTTTTTTTTTGTTGAGTTTCTTAAATATTTGTTTTTTTTTTTTATAAATATTTAAAATACATAAAATAGTATGATTTTTCTTATGCTTAGCAAACAATCGCTTGATACAATCATATAAAGGAGGAGGGCAATTTTCTACTAATCACAAGAATTCGAAAAAGATATTACAACCATGTTTTTTAGTCCCCTTGAAAAATTTGTTTTTTATTTCCATCAAAAATTAACAAAAAAAAAAGAAAAAAATAATAATTTCGTTTTTCTATCTTTTTTTCAGAGAGTTTCACGCTTCAAAAGTCTTTTAAATGCAAGCACTTTGAGGGTGAGTACAAAAGATAAACTTCTTTAATCACTTTATTGAAAATGTAAACATTAATAAATTTCTTAATTTATATTTGTTTGTATATATAATTAAGAAAGTATTTCAAAAAGCATAAGGTATAGTTAAAAGAAATCAATATTTTTTTCTAAAGCTCGAATAAAGAGTATTTCATACGAAAATAATGCAAACGTTTGCCGAAATCCCAGAACAGTTGGGTAATCGTTTTACCAATTAGTAGAAGAATTTCTAGGAGAAAGTTTGCATCGTCTCTAAAGTTATCGAACAAAACGTTCTTTTTTTTGGAATTGTTGTTAACTTAGCTAAATAAAGACTTTAATTTTGTACCAAAAATAATGGATTTCTTTTAACGATACCTTATGAAATTTTCTTATCAAATAAAAGAAAATTTCTTTTTAAAATATTAAAAAAAAGTATGGAACCAGCCTCTAATTTATCATAGTAATCTCAATGGACCTGATAATGTTTTTAAATCACAATCTAATAATTAAGATAGCCCCTTTAAAAAGTAAAAGTAAAATACCAAGAACAAGAAAAATTGCAAAGTAAAAAAAAAAAAACAAAATTATGCACACTGTGTTCACCTAAGAGAATTTTCACTACACATACTACACATAGGAAGTACATAATAACCACCGATATAGTACGAGTACAAGTACGAGTTACGTTGTCGTTGTTATTGTTATCGTAGTCAATCATTTAAAATATTTAAGATTATTATTATTATTATTATTGTTATTGTTATTGTATGATAATTAATCGGTTATCGTTTACATTCTGAATACAACATTTAAAACAACATCCATTTGACAACTTTGAATTAATTGTTATTAAAAAAAAGAGTTACTTTTTTTGTTTTGTATTGTTTGGTTTTTTAATAGAGGCGTGCATAAACTTACCATCGGAATTCTTTTTCAATAAAGTGGTATCTGCGACAGAGTCTTCGCTAAAACTCGGATTTAACGATCTTCCATTTTGTACCACTTCTGAAATGCAATAAATTTGGCAAAATAAACCAAAAAACTAGTTTTTAGCAATAATTCGTATTTTGTTGTTTTTTTTATGCATTTTTGTTTTATTTTTTAGCTGTTTTGATTTTATTTCGTCTAAAAACGCCTAAAGCAGCTCCCATTTAAATTTTGTTAACATTTTTTTTTAATTCATAATTTAATTTCGCAATTTATTAATTTAATATACATTCAAACATTCATACAGATTGACAGAGGATGAGGAAAAAGAGAAAAAGAAAGATTTAAAGTACTAAACATAAAAACATAAAAGATACACTAGTACGGTTAGAATGTTTAAACAATTTTCAAATTTGTAGTTCTTTTTTTATTACCAACCCTACTCTCTCTTAGTTCGTACCTAAAATTGTACCACAAATGTACAAAATTTTATTGCTGAACTATGCCAGATGCCAGAATAAAGTTTTACTAAACTTTTTTAAAATTTTGTTTTGAAAAGCATTTTAAATAAAGCACCACTTTGTCAAAAAAAAAACAACATTGTTCAAAAAGTAATGTGACTTTATGTATGTCCGTATATCTGTAGACAATTCTCTTTCATGTCTCTTTAATGTTCGTCACGAAAAGACTTCCTTAATTAATCCTTTTAGTGTATATTACGATCTAGTTTCTCTTACATTGGTCATATTATGTGTGTTAATTTTACCCATGAGTTTAGGGACCCACAGTCTAAAGTCGTCTTCGAACGACAGATTTTTGAGAAACTTTTGTGACTCTGTGGTTGATCTATCCACCCATAGTCTGAAGACTATAAGTAGGTGGAGGTATATTACAAAAAAAGAAAAAGAAGCTATTGATGTATAAATTGAGGCAAAATTAAAAAAAACACCTTATTTCTTGAACAACCCTCGTAAAATATGAATGAAATGTTTGATAATATGACTATGGTCGTATATTTTGGGAAGAAAACTTATTTAATTATTGTATCTATCCTACATGAGAACTCTGATTTAATTTTAATGGATTTTAACTTTTAATTGTTTACAATTATTACATTCTATCCTTTATTTCCTTTATATATACAGGATCTTATAGGTTTGAGTTTCTCTTTCAATAGTGAATTGTTTCGGTTAACACATTTTGATTTTTTAAATTATTTTTAAAATATAAACAAACAAAAAATTAAATATTTGAGTAACTTGCTAATCAGCGAGTGTGAAGCTTTTTGTTTGTTAAATTTGTGGGCTTATAAACAAAATTATAATGAAATTAAAAAAAAAACGAATGCGATGCAAAATGATATCGTAAGATATTGCCAACGATTCTTAGCCCATTGGTAGTGTTACAACAACACTATCTGCAGCTTCTATATGCAAACCTTTGCTAGTTTACTTCTATCATAATTAAAACAAGTTGTATAATTTATTATGTGTTTAGTATATCTTTGTTATAGCCGATATCGCAAAGAAATCGAAAAACAGTGAATTCCGTAATAAAAATCTTAAAAATCCTTGTACTAGTCTACTAATTGCTTCTCTATTCGCCCTATCCTCTGGATTTAGATCTAAGTGACCATTTGTTATTTCAAGGTTAAATTGCCGAATAACCAGGCTAATAAAAACCTTTTGTACAGAGGCGCTGATTCGGGTTTCATCGTTATCTGATAGTTGCCTCCTGGAGAGAGAATATGGATCGAGACAGAGATTCTCATTAAGCGAAATGTGCTGAAGAAAATTTTTGTTGGGTGACTACAATGGGTAGAGATTTGAGTTAAGCTCTTATTCCGAATAGGAATCGTCTCAATCCCAATATATAGATTCTGTGATAAGGTTAATAGATCTTCTTGGTTAAAGCATATCAAAAGAAAAAAACACCTATTTACGTATCATGTACAAATTATTTGTCCGAACATTTTTTATATGCAGTTTGATAGCTCTCTTCTTGAGATGAAGAAAATATTTTTACCCATAACTCTCAGCTTGTTTTGGTTTAATTTTATGTTTTGTTGGGACAAACTTGAACAGAGCTGCCAATATGTAATATTATACATACAGACTTGAATTGATTTGCCCATATAAGTCGGGTGAAATTAGAATTTGTGTCGTCTGAAACCACAATTATATTGTAATGCGCGTGTGTAACATATGCCAGATGACATTTGTAATTTCATTTAAAAAAGAAACTCTAAACTTTAAAGACCCTGTATACTGAAGCTTGATTTTGGGAAATAAAACTAGGAATGAAAAATTTCCGAAAAAAAAGTGTAAGAAATGGACTTAAATTCACATTTTTTTTTTGCAATTAAAAACAATTTCTCAACTGTAAAAGTAAATATCGGATAATCGTTGCATCTTATTTATTTAAATTTCGTATTAAAACTTAATAAATTATATGCTAAACATCAATATTGTTATAAATTTTTATTTAAAATTTATGGTGATTAAAATTCAATAAAACATTAAAAATAAAAATTACAAAAAAAAATAAAATCGAAAATTAAAAAAGAATTTGAAATTCACATGCTTGAACTGCGTTACACTGAACGAACAACAACATTTAGTTAAAAAAATATATGATTTTTTAAGTATAATTCATTAATTATTAACTCATTTCTTTTAATTATTTTTTTATTATTATTTATATAATCTGGGAATTTAATTTGAATAGAAATTAAGGTTATTTTGTTAATTTTATTTTCTTTATTTGCATTCGTTTAATAATCGTTTGTTTTGTTTTTTATTTAATTTCATTTAATTAAGTGATGAAGAATTTTATAAATAGATTTATTTTTTGTTTTTATATAGTATATATATATATATATATATGTATATATATAGTAGTATATAATATATATAGTAAGAGTATACATATTATTATTTTTTATTATTTTTCGAATATATAAAACACAATTTACTGTGAAAATCGGTGAGAGAATAATAGAAAACAAAAGTATTTCATACATTAATTCATAGATTATTATAAGAAAAATAACAAAAAAAAAAAAAAAAAAACAAAGGAAATGTTAAGGAAACTGGTTACTTTGATTATATAGAATTCGAAAAAGGTAGAGTTCAAGAAAAACGCAAAAAGAAAAACAATTTTAAACTTCAACAGAAACTTACATTCATAAACAATTCCCCTTTTTTATTCCTCAGAGGCGCAGCTCTATAAGTGATGGTAGTAGGGGGAGGGAGGTTTTGAAGTTTGAATTCTTTTAAATATTATTCAAATATTTCAAATTTGTGCAAATCGCTAATAAATTTTCATTGTATTGTTTTGTTTTCTTTTGTTTTGGTTTTAAATTTATTTCTTTTCCTTTAATGTAAAAATTTTTTTTTATTTTTTTTTCAATTTTTTTTTTCATTTTTTTTTTGACTTCTGTTTAAACAAAATATGTGTTCCATGTTTTTGTATAAATAATTTATATTCTTTTTAAATAAAACTCATGCAAAAAAATCCCTTTTAAAATTATAACAGCACAAAACAAACCCTACACATGAGGCGTATTATAAATATATTTTGGTATCCTAACTTTATTTTATTTTTATTTTTATTTTTTTTTTTTATATAAAAAAATCTGTTATAATATTTTTTAAATCTTTTTGTTTGTTTTATATACAAGTATAATTAAATACATAATTATTTAAAATATTAAAAACCAAAAAAGATTTGGCTCGATTAAGATGCCTGAAGTTCGATGTTTATTTAAGGTTCTATTGTTTGGATATGCCACATGGCATTCACTTTTCGTTTATAATACACTTTAGATAATATGTGGGATAGAGTTCCCCTTCTTTTTATAGGGTTTCCAAGAATAATCGTATCAGTTTATTTAAAAGTCTAGAAATTATTTCTAGACTGATTGAAAGTTAAAAGATTATAAACAACATACGTTGTTGCTTAGCTTGTATAGACCAGATGTAGATGGAATAGTTTTTAAGAATGTTAAAGTAAATTAACTGCCATCCATGATTTTGCCTGTATATTAAAGAGGCATTCCAAGATTCTCTTTGAATAGCAAACTATAGAATCTCCATTATACGTATGAGTCCAATATAATCGAACTTCAACATTTATTTTTACATCGAATGTATTCGAAATCAATTTAATGTGGAAGGATTAACATTTCACGAACATTTCATGTTCGTATACAAATTCGTTATTATTCGTAATCGAGCCAAAAAAAAAAAATATAAATTCGAACAAAAAACGTTAAAGGAAAATTATTTAAGCGCAACCCACACAACCAGTTGGCCTAATTTCAACAGATATATATGTATGTATGTAAGTATATATACAGAAACAAATACATATATGTACTAGATTTTGTCACTTTTGTTTTTGTTTTTTTCATTGTAAAACATTCATTACTTTCAAAGTCTTTAAAACGTCTATATAGCGCAAACTGGTATGTGTAGGGTCTTCAAATATTGTTGAGTTGAGATAAATTTAAAATATTTTTTTAATTTAATTTAATTTTTTTTGTTTTTTGGGTAAAAATGTAAAGCGTTTTAAATTAAAAAATAGAAGAAAGTAAGCGAGATCGAAAAATAACATGCACGTACGCTATAAATTCATTATAATGGCAAATGGATATTGAAATTTTGAACATTTTATACTCACCAAGATTTTCCACCGATTGATTCATTTCACGTATGTTGCGCGTATACCTGGATATCCGATTGGTGGCAACAGTTTTGATGCCATCACCGCCTGGCGATTGCATTGTTTGAGGCTTATGACGTCTTATGGTTGGTAAGCGGGCCACGAACGATGCATTATGCTTAAAACTAGATGATGCTCTTCTGCGAATCGGATGTTTTTTTTTTTATTTTTGTATTTTATTTAATTGAATTGATGAATTTCACAAAAAAACGAATATGAAAAATTATGAAGGAAAGTTTGAAATGTTTAATTAGTAGATATTTTGTGTGTTTCTGTAAATTAATAATTGAAAATTAGCAAAAACAAAAAAAAACCATGATTTTCCAATATTAATAACGATTTTTTTTTACTTCAATAAACCTTAAAAATCCTTTAAAATTGAAAATGGTGTTTTGTTTTGCTTCTTAAATCTCTAGCGTTTTTAAAAAGCAAATATATTATGGTAATTATATTAAAAAAAAAAAAACAAAATAAATAAATGATTATAGAAAAGACCAAATATTTTGAGATACAATAGTAAGAAATATGTACGAGGTAATCAACAAAGTTTACAAATATCAAATACCAATACCAATATCAATACCAATACCAATACCAATTAATTATTATAAATTAGCGTTTAATTCTTTATTATTCTGCCATTGAATGTTTAATATTCCACACATTAATTTTGTACTTTAGAATCTTGCCGAGTAAAGATATTTTTGAACAAAAAAAACTTTTAAATATAAGGTGTAGTGAAACAAAGTCTATTGGTCTATTTTTTTGAATAACTAGACTATACTTTTCCCCGGTCAGACATAAAAAAACGAAATATGAAAAATATATTTCTTCGGCGGCTTCCTCTCAGCAGATTTCTGGCAAAAACTCTGAGAGTCAAATAAAATTGCCATGAAAAGTTTCACAAAAAATCTGTCGTTCGAAGTCGACTTTAAACTGTAGGTCCCGCCACTCATGTATAAAATTAACACACACAACATAAGTAGTGTGAGAAGCTAGGCTGTAATCTTGACTGAAGGATTATAATGGCCAATTATGTATGTTTTATGTTATTCTCATTCTCCGGGTGCGCATATGTAGCAGTCAGTACATGAGGTTCATAAAATGTTTGGTTAGGTTTAACGTAAATTTTTGTTCAGCTTAGACCCACAGCGAGCCAGATATGTCTGTTCGTTAAAAAAGTGGGTGCCATTCCTTGCAATTCTATTTCAAATAACACTGAGTAAATCTATTTTTATATTATTTGTCTAATACTCTAACAGAATTTACATTACAAAAGTTATCTTTTGGAATAATAGTGCAAATAATGGAATTTATTTTACTACACCTTATAATTTTTTTTTATTTTTACTTGTAAACCAATTGCATATTTATACGATTTCTACAGCATTTGCAAAATATGTGGAAATATTTTATTTTTAAAAGTTATACGCAGAATAGCTTTAAATTTAGTATCAAACAAAAAGCAAAACTTTATACAGTACATATTCAATTGATTGTTTGATTGAACTTTTACTTGTACGTATACATTTGTATGACAGTGTTTATTTGTTATAAAAAGCTTTATCAATGAGTATAAATGAAAGAGTATTAAGAGTAGAAAAAAAAAGGAAATGAAATATTGAAATGCCTTAACAGAGAAATGATCTTTAAATATTAATCAAAAATAATTTGAAAATAAAAATGCAAAATTAAATACAAATCTACTTGACCTCCTCAATGGACTAATAGAGTAGATCAGATTCATTAAAATATTAATTAAAAATATAATACGTTTTATAAAATCTCACATTGAAAGCTAAAAAAAATTTTATTGCCAAGCAACACATTGCAAAAGAAGA
The DNA here is from genome assembly GCA_005959815.1 of Sarcophaga bullata. Classification (NCBI taxonomy): domain Eukaryota; kingdom Metazoa; phylum Arthropoda; class Insecta; order Diptera; family Sarcophagidae; genus Sarcophaga; species Sarcophaga bullata. Next base: position 1,181,906 of record QOCX01000002.1, read on the forward strand.
GTAAGAAGAAGAAGAAGAAGAATTTTTTTTATAGGAAATTCTATTGAAATACATAGACATCAAGTAAATAGATACATATGTATAAACGTATTATAGCAAGGCTGGGTAATATGAATAACTAATGATATCGCTTATGAATTGTGATTGTTTTTTTTTGTAAGTTTTTCGATTTTATATGTAAAATGTTGTTGTTGTTTAAGTTAAATTTAATTTCCTTAGGTGCATTACACAGTGTGTGTGGGTAAATGTAAGTTTGTATACGATAAAAAAAAAATCAATTTAAGCCAAAAAGTATAGATTAGAAGTTATAGAAGAAATGCTTTAATTTTAGCCTTTAAATTCTATTACAAAATCCACCTTATTAGTGAAAAATGTTTAAAATATTCATTACGGATGAGTTTTTGTTAGTAAACTTAATATCATTATGGTTTTTTTTTTCAGTTGACAAAAGCTAGCAGAGTATATTGTTGTATAATCCGATAATAATGTAACATAATAAGAATAAGTTTCGAAAAAAGAGGTGAATGCGAGAAAAATAGACTGACAATAATAATACGTGGGGGGTGTTTGTTTAATAAATACGAATTATTTTAAGGATGCGTTTTGAATTTGTTGTTGTTTTTTTTTTTGATGGTTTTATTAATGCAGTATTTTTTTTTTTTACCTAGTTTCAATTAAATTTTTAAACAGTCTATCCCAATACTCAGAACTGAAAATATTTAAAAAACCAAAACAGTTTAAAAAATTACTTTTTTTGACTTTTATTTGTCGAAAAATATTAAAAAAAATGTGTTTTTTTTTGTGAAAATTTCTATTTCCCATGCAGTTTTGATAATGATTTCCTTTAAGTTTTTGATTTTTTTTTAAACAAAATGCTTCGGGAGTAATGGGAGATGCAGGTAGTGTTGAAAAACCTTTCGTGACTTGAACTAAGTTTTTATGGAACTAAAACTTTTAAAGTGATTTAATTCCCATATTGTTGTTCATTAAAAGCTTTGATTTGCATCACTTTCTAAAAAGTTTAGTTACCATTCAACTGTACAAATCTAAAACATTTTTTTTTATTTGAAACAAAACTTACAACTCGGTTGTTAAAAATATTTATGCAAGTATATCTCTTTCGGGTAAACAATAACTATTGATTTGTTAAGTTAATGCAACAATTAAATGATTTCTTAACAATGATTAAACATTGAACACACAAACAATTATTTTTTTTTTATTATTATTTTATACAATCTATCTTAGTAACACACTGACAGAGAAAAAAACAAAACAAGTTATGAAACGTAAAATAAGAGAAAAATAAGAAAACTAAGTTTTTACTACTTACGAGGCAGGAGGACTGGGTAGAGCTACTTGATGAATTTTCCATGTGGCTACAGATCTTGAATGTTCATCGGCTGCATAACAACGCCAAAGAGCCTGTATTAGAGATGCTGCTGGCTGACGACGTCGTATCATATGTTTTTGACGCTGCTGCTGTTGAACCTTTAAGGCAAAACCACTACCCAAGATACCCTTCAAATGACAAATAAATATTTGATTTGACAATTTTTATTCAATTTGATAAAGATTTTCATTCATTAAATACTTACCGCTGGCAAAGCGAAAAATGAAATACCTAATAAAGCACAAAATGAAGCTATTAATTTACCCTGCCACGTTTCAGGAACCATATCGCCATAGCCGACTGTGCACAGGGTTATCTGGAAAGGAAAATAACGACAATTGTTGTCATCAAATTACATTTAATTGTAATGTTTTAATAAAAAAAAATTCATACAGTAGGGCATCGATTATCCGGAATTGTGAGCACCAAAAGCGTTCAGTTTACCTGATTTCTATCAGAATTGCGCACCCACATTCCGGTGTTTCGCCAAAACAAGGGTTTTCCCCTATTGCGCTTTGCACACATACATATTTAGTTTTGCCTACACATTTAATATTCTAAAGAATACTATCCGAAGTGATAACTCAGTGTTTAAGTTTGTATATAATTTTTCTTTAATGAAAATAAATCAAGAATTTAAAAAAAAAGAACTTACCACACCCCACCACAGGGCTTGAGCAAAATTACTAAATTTTTCATTGACATCTTTTTCCATTAAATACACCAGGAATGATGCAAATATAAGGCCTAGGAATCCAATATACATTGTAGTTATCAGTTCCTTGAAAGTAAAAAACAAAAAAACAAATAAAATTTAAGTTTAATATTTACGCTGGTTTTTTTAAATAAAAAAAACCGTAATATCACCAACTTACTTGTCTATGTGCGTATACTACACTGCCCAGTAGTTTCCAAGTGCCACCACGTCGATCCATACGTACCATACGTAGAATTTGGAAAAACCGTAAGCCTCTTAAAGCACTTGTGGCAAATACTTGGCCAGATGTGCCCATGCCCAATACAACTACGGAAGCAACTATAGTAATAATATCTAAAAGATAATAATAATTGGAATTTTAAACATTTATTTGTTGTTTTGTTTTATATTTTTTTTGTTCCATTTTATTTACCTATAATACAAAATGGCCGTTTTACAAATTTAAAACGACCAACGCATCCTTGGTATCGCGAACGACAACCGGATGACCACAGCCTGTAATGTAATTCATCATATTCAATGTAAAGCAGATTTCTAAGTTGTAAGCACAAAAAAAAATGTAAATGTAAACATACCGCAAGAAAAACTCCATAGTAAACCAAATTACAACTAATATTTCCATCCTAAATAATATATACAGTGCGTCTTTCTCATACGCGTCTATGGTTGAGAAGACACTTAAAACAAGGCAGGTAAAGACCATTAAAAATCTAAAATATTGAAATGAAAAATTAGAAAATATTACAATTAAATTCAATTAAAACAAATAAAGTCTAGATTAATAATTAAATTGGGCTTTATTTCCCTAGTCGACGTAAAATACTTAAAAGATTTTCATGTGGACATTCGATGAAGATATCGATACGATGGAGCAGTTTCTGTGTCAGGACGACATAACTCATGTTAGAGGAATGGACTGGAAGAATTTAAAGAAGTACTGTACAGACTTCCTATAGAATAATTGGCATTCCAATATACATTGTAGTTATCAGTTCCTTGAAAATGAACTGAACATAATGGCTTAGGTGTACATACCTAACTTAGTAAATAACTAAAAAATGCCTAACGCAGCCGAAAAATAACAAAGAATTGTTATTCAATTTAGGGATTGTTTTCTTTTTTTTGTAATTTCTTATTATGTTTCATTTCAAATATTTTATTATCTCACCTTTTCTTTAAATTATGACATTCATCAGTTTATTTGTCATTTTATGACACACTTTGTGTTGTTATTAGATTTTATTTGTAAAATAATTTTTTGTTTTTTTTTTTATTATAATGTTTTTTATGACTTAAAAGTATGTATCTGTCACAGTCAGTTCTTATCTTTAAATCAAATAAAAGATAGCATGACGTTCGCTCCCATTAAGAATTTGTTTTATTGGTTTCAAAATTTTGATTATCTATACGCTTTAAAATCCAGTTGTATAGAAATTAAATTATGATTGACAAGTAAAAATAGTATAAATTTAATTAAAAAAAATGAAAATGATAAAATAATGTTTTTCATAATAAATTATGGTTGTAAGCATTGAATATTTGTCTAGAATAGAAGTGGCGGACAGAAAAAAATTTAATATGCCTATGGAAATTAGTACATTTCGATATTTTTATTTAAACATTGTACGCCTATAAAAGATAAAATAATTTTCTTTCCAAATTCTGTTTAAAATTTCTTTGATTTCAAATATTTTTTGTAACTATAAAGCTTTGTTGAAAATTGCCTTTCAGATAAACCTTTCGATAGTATAATGGAGCAACCCTTTTGATTATTTCCTCAGTTTAAAACTTTTTATCATCACATTTAGAAGCATTAAAATACAATTATTGTTCAATAATTGATTAAAATGTTTGTGTTATATTTTAAATTCTTGTTACCCACTAGCAAAACGTATTAATTGTTCATATCAGATCCATAAAACTTTTATTTTCTAAAAACAATTATTAATTTATTGAATTTTAAAAGTACGAATATTATTTTGTATACATCCATAGACGAATAAGTGAGTCTGTAGGCCTATTTATATAAAAAACTTAAATGTAACGGTATTATTAAAGAAATTTCTTCGACAGCCCTCATTGTTTTCTAAATTGAGTTTCCCCAAATTCTGCAGGGATATTTCGGATTGTTTTACTAGAATCATATAGGAAAAGCAATTTTTATAATTTTGAATATATATTCTTGGAACTGATTTCCTATATACATGCTGTTAATCATTTTACATTACTTTGTTAAATTGAAAACTTGCTCTGTTAACACCAAAATTGCCAATGCTAAAAATTGTGGTTTGCGTCTTTGGTTTTTAAAATCGTGTATCTCTTCACACACATGAACGTTTTTATTATAATTTTTTTTTTGTTTTAATTTTATTTTTTTTATTTTATTATTGGCTTGAAAATAATTTACATCAAACAATGTTTATTGTTATTGTTAGTTAAGTAATAATCACGTATATTGAATATAAGGTTGCCGTTTGTTATTTACTTTAAATTAACCGCGAACATTTTTAACTTTTTTTTTTAACATGCATTGAATTTTGAAATGTAATTATAAATGTAATATGAGAAAAGAAATTACTTACACTGCCACATGATATAATATAGCTGGCAGTCCTCTTGGCCTCTCCAGAAAATTATATACACGACTTTGAAGTCTTCGATAACGTACATCACGGCGATTGCCGCGATTATAGTTTAAAGGCTTCCCCAGTAGTGACATTCGCGGTTGAGCTAAACGATCGGGTGGACGTGAAATGAGCTTACATGTCCTAAAAAAAAAAACAAAAGAAAATAATAATAATAATGAAATATTAATTATTAATACCACAATAATAAACAGATTTAATCATTTAAATGAATAGATTTCATTTGGGAAATTTTTTTTCTTGTACAATTGCTTCTTAATTTCTGGTTTTCTAAATCCCTAATTGTAGAGGATTGTAGAGGATCATCATTAGATTAGAAAATAATATTTTTTAATTTTATATGTAAAGATTTCTATACTTTTTTATTTTACACACTTTGTTTAACTTGAACTTGCCTTAATTTAAAAGTTTTTTCATAAAATATTATAGGATCATTATCAGGATCCATTATGAAAGGATTATTGAAACCACTGCTTTGGCTAAATGGCCGATATTTTTCTTAATTTTGATTATTCTAAATTGCTAATGCCAAAGTATACAAAGTTTAAGCGTGCGGCGCATTTGAATTTCAATTTAACACTCTTCACTGGCCGTTAGGTATTACACTGGAAGACCTTTTTTAATTGCGCGATTATTTTTTTTTTTTTGTTTGTTTCTGAAGTAAAGTATTTTTCAAGACTATCGAGTTGAAACACACCTCGCATATAAAATGCTTTTTATATATTTATGACAGTCTGTTTTTCAAGCCAAACCAAATAATACAAATACAATAATAATAACAATACTATTGTGTATAACCGGGTCTAAAAACTCTTCATAACCAAACCCATGAAAATGAGTTTTCTTTTTTTCCTTAAAAAAAAAACAACGAACGTTTAACCTGCGTTTAAATAGCGAAACTGTATATTCAGATGTTTAACGGCAATTAATATTTCAGAGGCAGCCGCCAAAGTGCTAATTAATCGGTTTTTTTTCTTGGATTTTTTTTAACGATATTTTGATTAATTGACGTTTAAAGAATTTTTTTTGGGGTTTGCAAACAACACAACAACAAGCTCTACTATTTACTTAATGACTGAGACTATCTTCTTTAAAATACTGATCGTTCTTGTTTGTTTGTATATCAATTTTTTATTTTCTGCTTTCATTTGTATTTTTTTTTTCTTTTAAACTTCCCTTGCCTGTGTATTGCATTTCGAAAAGATGATAAGGATTGTGACGAAAAACTTGAAGTATTTGCTTAAAAAAAAAGAAAAAATCGCTTGCCAAGCAAAATATTAAAAAAATTATGAAAAATTAAAAAAAAATAACGATAAATAATCATTCATTATGAAAAATTGTCACGAATCGTAATGTTCATGCGTTTATATGTACATTGTTGACATTGTCAACATAATTGAGAGTGTTATTCGTAACTTAATGTGAAGTCGTCTACATCGTAATCGCTTAAAAGTTAAAAGAAACAATAAATACGAACTACTAACCAATATAATACATTGTATACACACGTTTTAAACTGTTAAAGAGAGCAGAAGTTCAATATACGAAAGCGATCGTATTTAAAAAATTACACTCGAAAATTTTAGTCTGTGAATAACGGGTTTTTTTTTTGAAATTTCTTAAAAAATAACGAAGTTTACAATGTGACGCAAGAATTACGAGAAGAATATAGCATTACATTGATGTTATCGGTAAGATAATGACCCCAAACGCCTCTCCATGCTTATTGGCAGTTGATTTCGTGATAATAAAATTCATTTTAAGGCGTAATAAATCCGATCACCATACCTTAATCCAGTCAAAAATTTTAGAAAATACTTAAAAACTTGATTTGGCAACAAAATGCTGAAAATAAATTTTAGTTGTAGCAAAAATTTCAAGAGATATGAAAGACTTGACATAAAGTTCATAACGTTCACGCAACGCACGTTCGTTTTTAGAATATGTATTGTAATTTCGTTACGCATTCGCGTTGCGTTTCATATGTTAACAACGAACTATTGTTCCGTTACGTTCCGTCAACGTTTTGTCAATTCTACCTTTAGAATGGTATAGAAATATCTTAGAATCAAATTAAAAACTGGCCTTAAAGCTTATCAGCTAAACATTACTTGGGGCATTCCTGTGTGCGACAACCCATATTAGATTGGCATAAAACTACTTCGAGATTCAATCTTGAGAGGTTGGCTATTGTCTAGATTTCGTAATTTTTAAAGTGTCTGCTTCTAAAATAAATGCCCTTAAGATAACATATTCTCGTCACTTTTAATTATTTCTTTCTTGCTTAAAATTTGTTTCTGATTAATAAAGATAAAAAGGAATTATTATCACATCATTGGTACAAAGTTTTTTTTCTTGTTCTATTTTTTTTGTTCATTTGATAACATAAACTTTATATATGTCAACTAAAACCAATAATTTAATCAATATGTTACGTATCTGCTAATTATTATATTAATACAACATAATAATTAGTATTTAAACTAAAAAACCAAAGCAACAACAACAATAATAATAATAATTAAAAAAATAAATAAAAAAAAATAAATCTAATAAAAACAAATATTTTGTACTTATTTGGTAAATAATG
>QOCX01000002.1:1189273-1225410 GCA_005959815.1 Sarcophaga bullata
CGTTTCATATGACTCATTGTACTTAATACAAGGTGGCTCAAAAGTAATGTTATAAGGTGCATACGTTAAGATTTTAATTAAAATTTTCTAATATTTTTTTAAATTCAAAAATAATTAAAAAGGAAATGCCGAAATAATTTACAGTACATCAACAGAAAAATGGCCGACTTAGGAATACAGTTATAGCAGTGGAGTAGGTATCATAGATTTGTTGGAATATTTATAGCTTTTTTTATTTGTTTTTGTTTTGTGTAGAAATTGTAATTGTTTTACCGTTTCGCTTTGTTATCCATATTCTGCAAAAACTGTGATTCTGTTTGTTGTATCTGAAATACCAATGAATTCTTGTCAGTAGGTAAAAGTTTGAAGAAAAAGGCATCGACTTTTCTACATACATACATATCTAGCGATACAATTTACTTATATTTGTACTTTCATTAGTTTTTTTTTATTCAAAATTACAATGAGAAGAGTATTTCAATGATTATTACCAAACTTACATGGGATTTTTCGATTTTAGAGCTGTCGAATCAATTTTAATGTATAAAGATAGTCCATCTAATGTACGTAGTAGATATGTACGTATAAGCACTTGATTTGTTTTTCCAATTTCAAAAGGAATTTCAATGAATTTTCTACATCACGTTCAGTATAAAAAAAATTAATCTGTAAGCTTCAGAAATGTTTACAATGAAAAAATTCTTTCTAAGCACTTCCACAAAAGCTAGGATATGTCCGCGGTTGATCTTGATTAAGTTTGAATGGTAGCGAGACCAGAAACGTGCAAGACAAAAGATATAAAAAGGTATTCGATAAGAAAAAGGGAAGTGATAGCAATAGATTAATGGAAGAAATGTAAGATAAAGAGAAGAAAGAGAGCAGGCTCATTTCACAAACCAGCTATGTCAGAGATCCTAGCATAGGTTAATATATAAGGCAAGAATTCACCTCTGCTCGTCAGGTCACACATACAGAACGAATTCAACAGACCTCATCTGTCATATTGCAATAAACCCTATAGTAAGAAGCGGTGTTCTTCTTCCAAATAATAGTCCAACACAGTGTCATCAGAATCTATCCTCATAAATTAGTCCCAGAACCCAATGCATTCAAGAAGGTGGCAATAGAAGTTAGAAATCAGCCAAAAATATATCCCATGGGAGATATACCGATATGACCACATGTCTAACAGAAGAGCCTAGTTTTTTAAATACTTTTTTTTATTTCCTTAATATTTATGTTTGTGTTTGTAATCATTAGCACTTTAATTTATAAGATTTCTATATTGCTGTGCTAAATTTGAAAATAAAATATTATAAAATAAAATAAATAAATATTTAATATGTTAAAACCTTGTCTTTTTTCAAATGACAAAAGGAAATTAGATAATTAATATATTTTTTTTAAATATAATTGCGTTTTATTTGTTAAATTTTGTTTTTGTAATATTCATTATCATCGTTAGTTTTTATTATGTATTAAAGTTAAAGTTATTTTAACATTTTTATATTCTATTTACATACTATGCGTTATTTATATGTATGTATGTATGTATGTATTGAATGTACAATACATACCATACATATATACAATATAGAGGGGGTTACAGTGTATAGAAGAGGGGGTTAGTCTAGTTAACATACTTATACAATTACATACATAAGCAGTAAAGTTTTAAAAGTTTAGTTACATTATTTACACACGTTTTACAGGGTTTATAGGCTTTATACGATAATTGAAAGTTATTAAGTTATTAATAATTTAAAAACTAAATTACAATACTATGTATAGAAAATATACAATATAATAGAATACATATATAAGAAATTGATTATAATTTTGTTTCTTTTTTTTTTTTTTAAATAAAATGAAAAAGGGGAAATAAACTTAAAACTGAAAACCTATTTACTTTAATTAGTTGAATTATGATTTATGAAACGAATCATAAGAATATTTTCATTTTTTGATGTCGACAATGATCTCATCACCGGACTGTATGTTATAACTGTACAAGAACTTATTGGGGAAGCGCATTTCTTCGGGACCAAATTCTTTATAGTCTTGATCCACATAATACAAACGCATTTTATTGGCCGGCAGGCCGAAAATCTTTTCCAATTTCCCTTTAAGATCTGCAACAGTACGATAGACATCGACGAGACGTGATTCCGTTTTATCTTGATAGGTGATCAATATTTTGACACGCTTATCAGGCTTAAGGTTAACATTGACCAGAGGATCTAGTTGACCGTGTTTAGCTACCAGTTCGGTGTAACGTCGAGGTCTTTCGTGTTCCGGTTTATCCATATAGTGGCGTATAAAGGCTCTTTCGGCATCTTCGCGTTCATCGGCAGTGATAATACCACCGCCATTTAGAATGGCAACGTTAGGCAAGCGGGCAATAAGCAATTGGCGGCGTTCATGTTCAGTGCACTCCAAACGCTCCCAAAGCGGCCAATTCTTAACTCTTAGATTTTTGAGCTTAGGAAAGGTAGCCAAGCGATCTATATCGTCCCAGGTATCAATAGAGGCATAGCTGAGGTTAAGGAATAATAAATTGGGAAAATGTCGTTGAGGTGAATCCTCCACAGGAACATCTTCATTATCGTTATCGTTATCCTTATCGTTATCATTAGCGTTGTTTGTTTCATTGTTGCCAGAGGTTATAGTAGCGGCGGTGGTGTTAGTGTTGGTAGTGGTATTTTCGTTGCTGGTGGTAGTGGTAGTGTTGCTGTTATCATTAAACTCTATAGCTCTTATGGGACAATCAGCCAACACTAAATTTTCCATTTGTGGAAATATTCTGCCCAAACGACAAATTTCCGGCCATTTTTCAACGGGATTACCCGTAAAATGCAATGTCTTTAAAGCCTTGTGAGGCGAAATCTTTTTATATTTCTTCGTAATAGGCGTACAACAACAATTCTTTGAATCATCTTGATCACAGTTTTTTCCATTAAGATGGCAACAGCAGGCACTTTCTTGTTGTGTGGGTAAAAAATCATTAGTATCTAATAGCACCTCTTCATAGTCATTTAAGCTTAAATGTAATTCCTCTAGAACAGGCAGATTTTCCAGTAGGACGTCTATGCTATCCCAGTTTAGGTAAGTGCCATTTAATACTATGCCCTTTAGATTGGTAATGGGTGGTATGGTCAGCTTGCTTAATGGCTGGGACAGAGTATTTTTACTTAAATTAAGAAACTCTATGCGTGGCATATGCTCCACTATGTGGAAGACCTCTTGCCAGTCTTGTAGCTTGTTTTGGGCCAAATCAAGTTCGCGTACACGTTTGCATTTGTCTTTAATTGTGTCGAAATCGCCCGCACAATCAATGTCACAGTCGTTTAGCACCAACAGCTCTGGCACACACAGCAGAGGCGGCAGCCTTGGTATGAAAATGGAAATTAAACGTTCCCCTGACGCTGACGATGCCGATGAAGTTGACGATGTCGACGGTGACGTGGTCGTAGAAGTAGAATCTTTGTCTTTGCCACTTAAGGTAATTTCTTTGTGGGCTTCCGCATCAAAATCACAATCAGAGAAATATTTACGTTCTATAGCTTCTAATAGAGATGGCATAATGTAGCTGTACTGGTACTGCTATGCAGTCAGCGATTGTGGTTGTGGTTGTGGTTGTAAAAAATAGTGTGGTTAAGACGGTCCTTTTCAATTTGTGGTTATTTGACTTGACTTCCGTTTGTTAGTTTAATTGCCTTTTAATTTTTTTTTTATTTTATTTTATTATTGTTGTTGAAGTTAATGATTTCCTTGTGGCGTATTTCTTTTCTTTTCTTTTTAATTAATTCGTAATGATGGTTTTGTCTGCTTAATTTTAGTTTTACATTGAAACAAACAACAACAACAAGAAAAAAATGTCTTTGTTTAACGGTTGATTAATTCTTTAGAAGAACATGCACTGGAAAATCGATAATTGCTTTCAATTACATTTTCTCTGCTTTGTTTTGCTAACGAGCTTCGTTGTTTTATTTTCTGCTCTTCTGTAGACTTTCGTTTATTTTTGTCGTGAAAAGTAAAGTTTAGCAAAAGTTTACGTTGATTTTTTTTCTTAATTGTTTATGTTTTCCTTTATTTTGTTACGAAGTTTTGCTGAGAGATAGAGAGAGAGAGAGTGGAAGAGAGGGAGAGAGAATAAGGCAAACAAAGGTTTCTAAACAAACCAAGTGTTTAGTTAGCATTGATGGTGGGTTGTTGTAAGAGTGGGGAGCGCTCAGGTGAGTGCAGTGGTTTGAAAAAGAGTGAAAAAGATAACAATCAAGTTGCGTATGTGTGCGTGCTTATTTGCAATATTTTGAAACACAATATGGGGTCACTTCAAAGAAAAGCTGATTGATGATGCTTTACAGCTGTTACACTGCTGCTGCTGCTACTACTGCTGTTGCTATTGCTACTGCACTGTTAGTGATGACAAATTTAAAAATTTCCGTTGCTTTGTTATTTCCACCCAAAACAACCATGGGGTGTCTTCGACAACACTTGTCACTAGCACTGTGATTATTGTTTTACGTTATTCCTGTTCTCTCGCACCCTCGCACTAACTATTTCAAACACTTCTCCTTCCTTATCCTCACCTCTTGCTTATTGACCACGTCTTGGCTGCTGCGTTTTTGCTACTGCTCACCGCGTTTCTTTCTCCTGGTAAGAGTGCATTTAATTTTTCGCTGTTGTTTTGCTTTCATATACAGCTGTGGTAGAGTGATGTAATTTTTGCAATTTTTCAATTGCACTTTTATATTATTGTTTCCGTTCCCGTTCCCGTTCCCGTTGCTGTTGTTGTTTTCGTTTTTGTTTTTGTTTTTATATTGAAGAGATGTTTTTCAATTGTTTTCAATTAAATTCTATGGCATCGATATATTTATTAATCGCAGAAATAACGTCTTACTTATTTTTTCTTGCTGCTGCTGCTTAATTTTTGCAATTTTTCGTTTAATTGCGCACTAAAATAATAGACAACGTTTTCAAATATTAAAACCGACAAAAAAAAAACTAATTTTTTTTCCAACAGTTCGAACAAAGAAAACAAATTTTCAAATTAAAATCAGCTTTTTTTGTTTTATTTTATTTTTTTGACTACTACGACGTCCGTACGTTAAAAAATGAAACGTTTTGCTACGTGTATTTCGTTGTTAGTGGTTGCCAGTGGTCTGTTTGGTTGGTTCTCTGGTCTCTATGTTTGCCAGTGTCAGTGAATATCTCTGACTGTTTCTACTCTATTCTCAATACATTTTTTAATTTCGCTGTGCTCAATGGCTATATTTTATATGTTGTTGTTATTGCTGTTATTGTTAACGATGTGCTTTAACTGAGGCATTTTGTTGTTATTCGCTAACATTGTAAAGTGCGCACTTCTCTCTAGGAGAACTGAGCACAGAGTAATTGAACCAAAATATTTTTATTTATTTTTTTATTTTCTTTTTGTTTATTGAGAACACATGTTAAAAAAAACTGTGTGTGCAATTTGACGTTTTGTGTAGGTCGTGTCGTACAAATGGGTGATGCAGAGTCGTTACAAAGAGGTGAGGTGTATTGTGCATGGGGCCTTTTAATAAAGTTCAAGTTTTTGTAATATTAAACACAACTGCTCTAGTCTGAAGTAAAGGTTAAACAATTTTTTTTAATCAATTTCAATATTAACCAATAAAGCAGAGAAGGAAAATATTGTATAATAAATTTGTATTCAAATTAAATACGTGAAAAAAAGATTTACGTTCTTTATTATACAACATTTACATTTAGAATTTTAGGCTAGACTTTTAATATTGATTTAATAATGCACTGACGTTGATTAAAATTAATTACTCCAGTAGATTTGTTGTCTGTTAAGCTTTTCCTTAAACTAGTTTTTGTTTTGAAGCATTTGGAAATCTATAGACGGAAGTTTGTATTAAAATTATGATGTTAATATGATATCAACAATGTTTTACTAATTAGTTACTGATTAAGGTTGCTTTTAATTTTTAATATTCTACATTGAAGGCCTAAATTTTCATCTGATATTCATTGTCAATCATTGCTAACAGGACAAATTATATGTGTGTACGTATAGCATGCATATATTTAAAAAGTAAGGCCCCTTTTTTACATTGTAAATATCAACCTTCACTATAATTCGTTCACATCACTCAAACACCCCGCTGATTTTTATTGTAAAAAAAAAATGAAAAAAGAAAAAAAAGATAGAAAAAGATTTAAAATATATACAATTTTGGCTGATTTTATTAAAAACATTTTTTGTTTGTTTTTAATTTCTGTTGCAGAGAATGTTGGTAACGACCTTCAGCCAAAAATAATTTATTGAAATACTTTTTCAGAATTCATTTGATTCTATTCTGTGTAAATGCCCGCCGCACATTACGGACTAGACAGAGGGATAAAGAGATGGACCGTTAAAGTTTCAGTTGTTTTTTTTTTGTTTTTGGATTTTTTTTTTTGTTTAATTGAGTATTTTATTCATTGAGGTTAGTGTTACATGAGTTCGTTGGCTATGACCTTTCTTTGGCAAAGGCAAACAAACACTACAACTGGCCCAGATAATTTTTAAATTTAGCTATTACAGAAAAACGATTTCGATGCGCGAATAAGTATTTAAAATGATTACATACAAATTCTTTGATTGATATTCTGTAATTATGATATATTAAATCATCATTTCTTTTAGATTGTAGCATTATTCATGGAATTATCGCAATATATTGAAAAAAAAAGATCAAAGTTTAGTAATTTTTCCTAGAAGTTTTTAAATATTTTAAGGTAGAATCATTATATCGGAGGCAATTGGTAATATTCTTCCTTTAGCATGAACAGTGGAGTTTACGTCAAAATGAAATCTGTTAAAATAAATTTCTAAAATTAGCTTATAAAATCGAGTAGACACTAGGAGTTCTCTTGTATGAAGGCAATATGCATATATTTTTCCGGTGGAATCTGATTGAAGACATTAGGTTGTGGATTGATACCTATCCAACATATATCCTCTTACGTTTATTGACGCACCGCCTTTAAAATAATCATTTCCATATACACCCATATTCACCCCCATATTAAACTCGTTACTCATGGTATTATCGAAAGTTATGTTCTGAATTTATTTAAATGAAAAATTACCCAAGTTAAGTAGTCTTCCTAAATGAAGTTAATAAAGGCCCCCGTTAAGTTTCAACAATATTTAGAGCCAATTTAAACGGTTGTTGTGAAATTCAAACCTTTATTAGTCATACTAACAGTTTTGAGTTGTTCTTGCACAACTGGTTTTTCACACTGAGAGAACGAGAGACAAAGAGAGAGATGACAAAAAGTTAGGGAGAGCAAATTTTAATGAGAGAAAAAGCCTAAAGAAAAACAAAAGAAGAAAATTAAAATAAAATCACGATTTCATATTGAAAGTTTGTGTAAACTTTAACTCGAAACATTTAAATAAAAACGCATTTAAAAATTTAATATCTTAATACCTTTGCATTAATATTAATACAACCAACAATAACAAAGATAATAAACGAGTATACTAAGAATACTTGTTGTTTTAAAAAAAAGTTAAACAACTTTTGTTTAATTTTTTTATTTCATATGTAAGTGCTAATAAACGTTAATTTAAATCTGTTGCTCTCTTAAAAAATCTCTCTTTCTCTCTTTGTCATATTTTAACTTTTTTCTCTGAGAGTTTTTTTATAAGCAAATGCGCTCTGTTGAAAAACAAAGAAAAGCTTTTTTAAAAAGAACATAAACAAACATTTGTAAAGCTTTTTCATCAAGTGTTGTTGTTGGTTGTTGGCTGTTTGATGGCAAACAGCTGATTGAACAAGAAAACAATTGCTTTGCCTCCAGGGTCTCAATATTTTGAATTATGCTGTAGGCTTTTAATGCTTGAGAGTGACTGTGTGTGTGTGTGTGTAAATGAACGGACGAATGCGTGTATCAATAAAAGACGAAAGAAACGATTCAATGGTTAAATGAATGGTTCGTTTCAGTTGTCGGTTATTAACGTGCATATGCATTTGCATGCACGTTTGATTGAATGTGTTTTATCAGTTTATTTTACTAATGGTATCTACCACCATCAGCCCTTTCATTTTCATTATTCTTCTTCTTGTTGTTGTTCTTGTTTTTTAAAGTGTAGAATATGTTGATATACAACCATCAATCTACATTGACCGACTTATTTTTCACGCTTGCACATACATACGTATGTACATGCATACATATACCTGCACTCATTTGCATACAAATAAACCAAAGTCATTTAAAATTGCATGGGTTTATTTGATTGCCAGTTTATGAGTGCAAACATTTACATTCGCATTCACATTCACATTCACCCTGAGCAAAAGTATGAAAATGTTTGCTTGCATTGAAGAAAAAGAAAAAAATAAATGAAGAAAGAAAATAAAAACGAAAATGCAATAAAAACCAGGAGGTTCTTAATTTGATGTTCTCTCGTTTGTTATTATTATTGTTGTTGTTGTTATTGTTGTTTGCCAGAGTTTTGAAAATATTTCTTTTCCATTCTTTTTTAATGCAGGCAAGAGTATCTACGGTTTTGTCAAGTGTTTTGAAATGTCAAAGGTCAAGTGAAATGTAGATGGGAATTTATTAAAATCTCATAATGAGTATGGGTATCATTAATATTCTAATAAAGATGTTTTAATGACACTATATTCGAAGGTTCAAAAAGACCCCAGATTATTTTTCTTTTCTTCTTTAAATGCTATGTGGGTCAAGGTCATTTATTTTAAAATCCTGGAATAATTTAAGGTCAATTTATACTGTGAATTATTATTTGATTTACGAATTTTTTCTTGACTGAATTTATTGCAAACCTTTCGGGCAGAGGCGTACTTTTATGAAGATTTTATCGTTTATCAAACAGCCATCGACTCTACAAAGAGAGAGAGAGAAAACTTCTCAGGCGTTTCGTTCCATGAAAGATTATAATGGGAGTCGTGTCACTCTGTTCTGTTACACTAATCGATGTCTCTGCGATATAATTACAGTAAATGGTTGCTACACTTTCTATCCAATTAAGTGATCCTGGCAATAAAGCAAAATTTTTTCTCAACACAAAATTTGCCAACGGCAAAAAAGTCGCTATCACATCTCAGCAGCTTTCTAACAAAAAATCTGAGATAAATACAACTGCCATTATAAAGTTGTCAAAAATCTAGCCTTCGGAGTCGACTTTAAACTGTAGGTCCGACCGCTTATGAATAAAATAAGTAGTGTGAGAAGCTAGATGGCAATCCTGATTTAAGGGTGGCAATGACCAATTAAGTAAGTAAGTAAGTTGCCTAACAGACGTCCTAACTGAGGTGCACTTGCATTCATGTGTGAATAAGAGCGGAATGAAATGGTCATAATTAATAGTCCCTTATTTAGGGTCAGTTCCTCTGCCTGATTTATGGCTATTATCACGGCATTAAACTTAGTGCCTTAATTTTGACTCTGTTATCGTTCAGTTAAATAGCAGTACAGGCGCAATGCAAATAACTCCACCTTCGAGGCCTCATTTAAAAGAATTTTATAGCTAAAGTTTGAACAAAAAAAAAACCCAAAAGAAAATCTATTGTTTTAGCATGTAAATGTATCGCTTATTTACATCGTTATACGATGCTAGTGTGAACGTATACATTTAAAGCTTTGCGAGAGCTTTTCATAAAGTTCTATTAACAAGATTTATATGACTTTTCAAAAGTGAAATATTATATGTGAACTCAGTCAAGAAATACAAAATATTACTCACTACATAGCACAATGAATAGGCTCGAAAACGCTAATTTAACAACTTTTGTTTTTAAATATCGCGTAATGTAGTAATTTGTAGAATATATGTTAATTCATTGGGAATGAACATCTAAAGGTTTTAGAGCACATTTTACTAGTTAAAGCATTTATGAACCAGTGGTCATTACAAAGAGTTTTGAAAATATTAACCAACCAAAACATCTAATCAAGGCCTATTTGAAGAATATTTATTTGAAAATTATATCCTTTGAATTATTAGGTTTAATATTTTATTTGGAAAAGAAGAGAGAAAAGAAATAAATATTGCATGACATACATACGTATGTATATACGAGGGTGGTTCAATAAATTTGTGACTATTTGAATTTCTAGCCCTTTAGTTGAGAGCACAACGCTGCTCCTATCAGCTGAGAGCTGCTTCTATCCTAGAGAGGACTTCAAAGACTACTGTTTGACAGCCTTTGATAGTGGATTGCAGAATGATGTAGGAAGAAAATGGAAAGAAGTGAAACGCTGGACTTTTTTATTGTATTTATTCATAGATAGATACACTAATTAAGGACTCATCATAGTCTCATCATGAAATAGACTTGAAATAAGTCCGTAGTCGTAGTGGATTAACAAGATTTTTTCAAAATGTAGACAGAAATAATGCTGACTCCATTGCCCAGAGCATTGATTGATTAATGGTTACGAGCTAATTTTTGATTTTGTTTTTAATACGTGTTCAAACAATATGAAATCAATTTTGTGGCAAATATTTTAAGACGCTTGTTTTAAGTATCTTAACTTTCCAATGCCATCTACTGAGATCTCATTCCATTTATACAACGAGCGATATATTTTGAAAAATAATCTCTCTTATCTCTGCTTTTTGTTTGTTTTTATTACACTCTAGATTTTTAATTACAAAACAGCAACAAATTTGGGTAAAAATGGTCAAATATTGGCTAATGTTAGCTCACAGTAATCGTGCAACAAGGATTGCGTGTTGAATGTGTTGAATGTGATTGTCATAAAGGGGTCACTTAAATCACGGCGTTTGATGATGAGTTCCAATAAATAAAAAAAAATGAAAAAATTAACTGCAACAGAAAACATGCATTGTACTAGTCACGAATCCCTATGAAGAACAATTAAAAATGTATCCAAAGAAAGTTCAAAGTGCATTATTTATCAAGTTTAAAACATTTGACACTCCTGTCGTGAAAACCATAAGAGCGAAGGAATTCATACTTTTGAATCGCAATGCATGGGATTTTTTTCTTTGCTCTTTTTTTTTTTACAATATTTTGCATCTTACAGCACCCAGGGTTTATTATTATTAATGACAGGCAGTGGTGGTGGAAAATCCATCTGACATTATTATTCATTTAAGAAATAAAAACAACAACAACAACCAAAAAAAAAAAGAACTATACGAACATGTTTTTGTGGTTGTTTTGCAACAATCAAACACTTGCTATTTTGTGTAAAACATTGTTGTTGTTTTAGTTGCTGCTGTAAAAATGTGTGGTAATTATAGCATTAACATTGGTTTGCTATAAATGCCACACTCATTAATGGCCAACAAACGACAAGAGCTGGCAACAAAGATGTGAATGAAAGAACACCGACTACCAACTGAGCGACAACGAAAAATCTAAAGCGTAAAACATAAAATGGTAATAAACACATACATACACACATACATATATAGAGAGACATACATTGTATGTACAAGTCGTCTCCACCTACATTTTCATTTAACTATACTGCATACAGGGGTCGTCACAGCTACAGAAACCTGTCCATACACGTCTATAATAGCATATCGTTTTGCCGAACAATTAAAAAATAGCAGAAATGGATACAATGGATTAAATTTGCAATTGAATGATTGTTGTTTCTAGATTCAGGCAGCCTATTTATCTCGTTTATCTTGGATCCCAGGTAATGCAAAAGTCAACAAACTTATTTCGAAGAGATTTGTACTATACCACCAGAGGCATTAAGAGCTCCTCCTTATCGGAGTGTGTAAAAACTGGAAAATATTATGACACATTCCTGAAAAAGTCTTGGGGATAGCCTGAGTAATACCGCTAAAGTTATTGGGGGCTGTTGCCGAAAAGGAGAACGGGATAAAACAAACTTGCCAGCAGCATGACAAGACAACTGAGAACCCTTAAATATCAATACAGAAAAAATCTCCCTAAGCTTTGGCAGTTTACACTGGGCACTGGACTTTGGGTAAAAGCACGCAAATTGAATTGTCAGAAGCAGCAACAGTCTCCCTTGCTGAATAAGGAGTAGCAGTAGCAGATATTGGTGATATCCTGAATAGTATTTGTCCAAGGAAGAACAATTGGTGCGCCGATTGCAATCGCCGATCCCTGTGTTAATGAAAATGTTTATAAATTTGTATGTATTTGAGTATGTGTGTGTTTGGGCAAAAGAGTTTGTACGAAATAACAAAATAGTTTCATTTAGTATGTCTTTACCATGTTGAACACAAAAAAAAACAAAAAAAAAAAAAAAAACATGTGGCATGTGTTGCAAATACCAGCGGTAGTAAATTGAGTGTAACTGTATAACGATTTTGTTGATGATGATGACGATGACGATGACGATCACGATGACGATGATGCATGTGCTACTCTGCCCATTTTGTGTCATTCTTTGTATGTATGTGTACAGAAAAAAATATTTTCATATAAAATAACATCAAGTTTATGGCAATTTCATGTTCTAAATTAAATTTAAAAAAAAAAAAAAATAAAAAATTTCAAACAAAATTCGTTTTGCTTAAGTGCAAACAACTAACCAGCCAACCAAACAACGGTGTTGATGAGAATGATGATGGAAACAAGTGTTGTTTGTTGGTTTTGATTTGATTTTGGTCTTGGTGTTGGTGTTGTTGTTGTTGTTGTTGTTGTTGTTGTTGTTTTTATTTTTCGAAAGAAGTCTTCTTTTCATAACAATTCACATTTCATTTTCATTTTCCATTGTTTTCAAAGTTTATAATTTTACTTTCATTCTTATCGTGTTATAGGATTTCTGTTTTATATTTTCGCCAAGTACCATTGGCGTTGGTTATAATAAGTACCACTATCATCATCATACACATACACATATTCATATGTACTAATACAGAGGAGGGAGTACATATAAACATATCTTTATAGAATATATGTCTGTATGTCTGTATGTACTTAATATAACTGAAAAACCAACCTTCACCTTATGGCTGGGATAGAAATGAAATAATAAAGCGTATAAAATGAAAATGGAAACAAAAAAAAATAAAAAAAAAACAAAAATAATAAAAATGAAACAAAAAAAAAATAAGTTTTGGAATTGCACTAAAATCGAGAGAGAGAGATAGAGAGAGAGATAGATTGGGAGAGAAAATGGGAAGTAAAGAAAATATTGCTGCACCATCTGCGTCATTTGTTGTAAGAAGTAACATTTTGAATTTCAAATGAAGTGGAAGAGTTGCCATTAAACCCTCCATACACTAATTTTTTCGATGGCTTATAATATATGAGACTGATTGCTTCGAAATCTACCATCCACTATATCTGTTTCCTAAATTATGGAACGCATGGTTAATCACTGTGACCATGTAACATAGTGAACACTACTGCGAAGTATTTGGAAAAATTTTAACAAGTGATCAGTTTGATTTGATGTTTGATGGCGCTAATCAGCATCTTTGATCTTACAGCACATTCCTTTCGATAGGCTAGTGAATTAAGCTTTCTTCTTATAAAAGTTTTTTCTGTAATGCATTGTATGAGTAGAGATCATCCCTTAAGTGTCCCTTTTTTGTAATTACTTTGTGTTTTTTGGAATACAATTGATAAAGTTTTTAAATAAAAATTCATTATTTTTCTTATCCCTCTTTACATTTAAAACCTGTACTTTGGCAACCCTTTTTTTGGCAACTATTTGATAGAGATTTCTTTTTATCAAAGTATTCTCAAGTACCCTCTAACAATATTTCCTTTTAAGATAACGAAACGAATACGAATACGAATGAACAGGAGGACTTACAATCTAAAGGACAACAATAAAATGTGAACGTGATGTGTTGCGATGCTATGCGATGTGATGCATTGAACTTCTCTCAATGGACTGCTCTTTTTTTTTTGTCCAATACCCATCTAAACACATACACACACACAGACACGTTATCAAAGCTACAATATCATCATTTAATATGTTTTTGGTAAACGTTAGAGAACTCGATATTCGTTTTGATTCGATTCGATTGAACGAGTGTAAATGTATCAATCAATATCAGTCATTGACAAGGTATTAATCAATCTGATTGACTTTTTTACATTTTAAACGATTCACGTTTTGTGATTTCGTAATACATTTTCGATACACTATTCGATAAATAATAAATACATGATGGTCTTTCTTAATTTCTTTGAATAGCATTCATATATTCATTGATTGTTGGAAAATATGGAAAAATTAAAGGAAAATCTGTTGCAATTATAGTAGAAAATTTCAGAAATCTCTTCAATGTGTGTGTGTGTGTGTAATGAGTGTTTGTTCTATTTCGAAACCTCATTCATAATTGTTTCGATTTAATATTTTATCGTTCTGTTTTGCTTTTTATTTTTTGAGCGATGAAATCAATCAATTTAAATACAAAAAAAAAAAAGAATAGAAAATTGAAAAATGAAATCAATATTATTTTTATTTATAAGGGAATTATTGTTTTTTGTTTTTTTTGTTTTGTTTTTAATTAATCTGTTGATTGTTACAATTAAACACTTGATAACATTATTAATCGCTTTCAATTGTTAAGGAAATGCTGATCAAGATAAGAGGAAACGTTAATTCGTTTCTGTTTTGCTTACATTATTAATAATGACCAGAATGACAAATGAATGAGTGAAATGAATGACTGAATGACTGAATGACTGAATGAATGAAATGAATTAATAATCATCTACGATTACAATATTATATTGGGTGTTACACAAAGTATAGGCAAATATTTTATTATTAAATGATATTAGTATGCACAAAGAAGTGGGGAAAAAGATGATATGTTAAGAAGGCTGTAATGTAACGCTAAATGCCAGTAATGAATTAGTTCGATCCCGAAAAAGTAAATGAAGTGAAGAGAGAGAGAGAGAGAGAGAGCACTATGGCACTAAACTTTAACGAATGCATAACTCGAACTAATTTAAAAACTGAATTGAATTGAATGCAACACTGTTTTTAAAGCAGATGATTGGTCAAAGACTGATGATAATGCTCAAACGACTTTAAAGTTTTAATTGTTGTCAGTTCATTAAGGGTGTCCATCACTCATAACACGTTTGTGTAAAACAAAGTAGTCGCGATTTTGATCGCTAATCCTGTTGCTTTGACAAACTTCAAAATGCTGTTCGGTGTCAGTAAGGAGAATTCCCTGTCTAGTACTTGCTAAGACCCCAGGTGTTTTTTTCTTTGATTTTTTTGGAGATGCAGTAAAACCTTCACTGTTGAATTTGAAGCAATATCTGTTCCGACCAAGCCTGTAGTGTTGGGTCAGAAGTCCGATTACTGTCCTCCAACTATTTGCATAGCGTAAATAATGTAATGACCCAACAAACCATTTGCCTTGAGAGGCCTATATATGTCACCTCTTCGCAAAAACTATAAGGACTAAAGCTATTGGACTGCTTGTGAAAACGTTACAAGCAAACTTGATCAGCAGTAATCATCAGTACAAAAGGTGACTCTATCGTACAGTAACAATATTTCAAAAAAAAATTGAAATGTTTAAAACAAATCTTCTCGATTTGGAATTCGTTTTAATTTTTAATCTTTTTTTTTTTTTTTTGATTAACAAACTAAAGAAAAACAATATCTTGAGTAATTAATTTTATTTTCTTGGAACAATAAATCGGCAAAAGAATAAACATGTGTGTCACTGCTTCAATTTATAGTGTGTAGCCAATTTATTATTTCATTTTGATTCTTTGTTAAAGGCGTCGATAGTAAACTGAAAGATCGAAATCCAAAGTAGTAGTAGTTTACAGACTGCTATTAAATTAACAATAAATTAACAAATTAATGTATTTTCATTATTATTATTTTTATTAAAATTGATTTATAGCCTAAAAGAGAATCTGTGTGTGTGTGTGTGTTTCCCATTCCATAACATAATAAAATAATTGCCGCACATTTTGATGGCAGAGCTCTGAAGCAACATGTGTAAATAAGGAGTCTACCTACACCTATGCTACCCTCTCTTAATTGCAACATTAAGTTGGCCTATTAATAGATCGTCCCCTGGCGCCCATAACTGTTATGTAACGGTCAGTTTATCTATTTGTCTATTAGTGGGTGTCCTGCTTGGTTTGTGGGTTGGCTGTATGGTTTTGTTGATAACGGTTTAACAATGTAAACAGTTTAGTATATTTTGTATTGTTGTTGTTTTTGTTCTTCATTTTAATACATATTTTCCTTTTTTATTTCGATGCCATGATTCTATTGTTTTTTTTTTTCCAAATAACCTGCCCCTCTGAATCTCTGTGATTTTATTGAATATCAACGATATTTGTTGTATATTTAGACAGCAAATTATCGAAATTAAACAGAAAAAAGAAACGAAGGAAGGAAAATAAACTTTGAAACAATATGTTGCAAATAAAAATTAACAAGAAATTCAATAGGAAAACAAACAAAAAAAAATTGACTTTTTTTCTACCAGGTAATCATCCTCGTCTACATGATAATGATGATGATGATGATGATGATGATGATGATGATGATTATATTTCCTAGTTTATGTGCCTGTCTATTTATCGGTCTATTGGCCAGTGATGGTTTTTATGACTAATTAAATTGTCCATTAAATGTTTTTATGTTTATTTTCTTCCATTTAATTTTGTTGTTTTCTTCTATTGTTTGTTTTACCATCTATTTTTTCGCTTTCGCTTGTGGTAAGCAGAACCAATCGGCGCTGTATTCAGGCATTCAAATTGTTTGCAAAATCGAAGGCTGGACGGCGGTTTATTTGTATATCATTAGCGAAATACTAAAATTCGTATTTTTATTTGCGAAATTTTTTTTTCGAAATTTTTTTTAATTTTTATTTTTAGTTCGATTTGATTATTATTATCTGTTCTGTCTGTCCGTTTATTTTTTTTTTTTTGTTGTTGTTTTGTTAAATATTTCTTTTGTTTTAATTAAACAACAAACAAACAAACAAACAAATGAAAAATTTAGATAAAAATAAATGCATTGTGAAAATTGATTAAATGTTCTAAACATGCACATATTTACACACATAGTTGGTCATTATAACCCTTTAGTCAAGATTACAACCTAGTTTCTCATGCCACTTATTATCAAAGCTACAATATCATCATTTAACATGTTTTTGGTATACATTCGATAACTCGATAATCGTTTTGATTCGATTCGATTGAACGAGTGTAAATATATCAATCAATATCAGTCATTGACAAGGTATTAATCAATCCGATTGACTTTTTTGCATTTTAAACGATTCATGTTTTGCAATTTCATAATACATTTTCGATACACTATTCGATAAATGCATACATAGATGACAGCCTTTCTAATTTCTGAATAGCTGATTAGCATACATTCATTTAGTTTCTCACGCTACTTAGTTGCGTGCTTTAATTGTTATATATGAGTAGTGAAAACTACAGTTTAAAGTCGATTCCGAACTGCAGATGTTTGAGAAACTTTTCATGGCAATTTTATTTACTCTCAGAGAGGAAGTCGCCTAAGAAATATTTTTTTGGTATACTTTTGAAACAAACTGTAATTATACTTAATAAATAAATGTTTATTTAGTTTATATAACACAACTAATGGTACAAACAAGATGAAGACAAAAATCTCACAAAAAAAAAAAAAAAAAAAAAAAAAAAAAAAAAAAAAAAAAAAAAAAATCTGCTAAAATAACAAAAAACAAAAAGAAAATATTTTTTTTTTATCAAATATTTACACATTAAATAAATATAATACTCGTGCCACTTCACTAATCTGCGCTTGGGATGGACCTGACTAAATCACCAAAACAATAGAAAAGAAAAATTGCAAGTCAGAAGAAAATTATAGTCGGTCAAGTGTACTCATATATTTTCCCTACAAGAAAATTTACTTGTAGATAGAGAGTTGGATTATTGTATTATATTATGCTGTGTTTTTAGGGTAGGTATAAAGACACTGTGACTATGTTAAATTTTTTTTTTTTTTTTTTTTTTTTTTTTTTTTTTTTTTTTTTATCAAAATCAACGCTTTTTTGCCTAACAGTTTGTCCTTTTTTATGTTTTTTTTTTGTCGCAACACTCATCGAGAATCACAAAAAAGAAGAAGAATAAAAATGGAAGTCGACAACATCAGCATCGATAAGTTGTAAACTGTCACGATAAACTGTACATTAATATGGTTGTTATAGTCATTTCTAGTGTAGTTGTTGGTGTTTTTTTTTGTTTATATCGTTAACAGAATGATGAGTTTTTCCCTCCTATTTTTTTTTTTTTTTTGGTTTGTTTATTTCAAACATTACTATTACTGTTGTTGTTGATTTTTGCTTGCTGTAAAATGGTTTGTTGTTTTGAATTCATTTTTGGATTTAGATTTGGTGTGGCCGCGTGTTGATTATTTTGTAATAAAACTTGTACCATAAAAACGCTACCGTTGAGGTATAAACAAAAACTTTTTTCTTTCGTTTTTATTTTGTGGTTTTTAAAATTCAAATGCGTTTAACACTGATTTGTTTAGAACGTTTTTTTTTTCTTTTTTAGCGAATATTAAATGAATTAATTGTTGTTGTTCTTGTTGTTCTGGTTGTTGTTTAAGAACAAAAGATAAAACAACGTTTTATTATTGCAAACAAAATTAAATTTAAAAAAAAAATCACTGAATTTAAGTTAATTTATCACATTGATGCCTAACGTTATAACGTTTTAACACGAGTATTTTAAATTTCAAACTGAATTGATTGCAACGCATTCAAATCGAATTTGATTCGATTGAAAATTAATTCTTTGTAGAATTGCTTTCGATTTTGTAATTCCTTATAATCAGTTTAATGATCTTCACTCAAAAAAAGCCAAATCTTGTTTTGTGGCTCACTAATGATGATTTACATTCCAATCTGGCCAACGGTCAACTGCTTTGATATTTACAAGATATTTAATCGCCTTAAAATGTATGAATTTGAATTTTTAATTAATTTTTTTTCTAAATTAAATTTGTTTCCAGTTGTTTAAATATTTTAACCGCGTTTAATACTTTGAAATAAATTTAAAAGAAATAGAAAAAATTTAAAAACATAAGATTATAAGATTCATAAATCACCGTTTTCAGGTGGCAAATATATTGTAAAAAAAAAATCGATTTTTATATTCTTAGTTAAGCTGCGGTTAATTGACGATATTCGATATCTTATTAAAAGCCGCAAGATAAAATTTTACTGATAATTTCTGTATAATTAGATTTAGACATAGAAACATAGAATTGAGAGTCACAATTGATGATAATTTATTTGGCTTGATGTTGATTTTTTATTTTGTTCCGTATTTCCTATTCTTTTAAAGCTCTGCTTACTTTCTAATTGAACTGAAATTTATTAGCAATTTTATTTGATTTTTATTACAACAACCATTTAATGGAAATTTATTGAAAATTTGCAATCACCTTTTAACGTCTCATCACCGGAACTGGAAAATTTTTTTTTAAAAATCTTTATTATTTTTTAAATGTCCGTAATTTATTATGTTTTTTAAATAAAATTTTTTCAGTAACTGGTTATTGATTTCCAAATCAAATGAATGTTTTCTTATCAATAATTTGACGTCATTTTAGTTTAATTTGATAAAAATTCACTTTTTTTTCTCTTTGCTTTGCTTGCTTTTCATGCTCGCTTTTAAACACTTTTTAGACGTTTATACCAGAGGGGCTTATTTTTTTATTTAGTTTAAGAGTAAATATTTTTTTCTATTTATTTTATGCTTGAGTGTTTATAAGTAATAATTTAATAAATTATATCCCTACTACTTAAAATTGTTGTTGGAGTTGATAACTATGCAAAAGCTGTACATACACAGTGAGCGTCAAAGGAAAGTAAACACTGTATTTTATTTATAAAAATGTGCCATTTATTAAGGGGTTAGTGTATGTCCTTATTTGAAATAAATTCAAATTTTTCACAGTTTTAGTATAAACCTGAGGTGTTTACTTTCATTTGACGCTTACTGTACATACATATGTATGTGCTTAATGGTTGATATTTTTTTCTCTCATATTTTTTTTACGTATTTTTCTATTTTTTTTTTTTGTTGTTGTTAATTTTTAGTTAACACCCCTAACACCGCCTAAATGAGGTGATTAGAGTGCTTAAATGCGTTTGTTACAGTGTTTTTGTTTTTTTTTTTGTTCTTCTTCTAACATTGTAAAGGTTTTTAGCAAAATAAATGGCCATTAGAAACTATTTATAGAATAAAATATGTAGAAATATTTTTTAAGGCATTATTTTGTGTTTTTTTTTTCTTTTGCAAACTGCTGTTTATTGTTTAGCGTAGAAAATTATTTTTAAGAACCAATTGACACGCCTTTTGTATTTCATCAAGCAACTTACCTAAGGATGTTATTAATATTACAGTTAAAAAATTTTTAAAACTATTTCTTCATTAATTTAACAAAATTTTTAAATGTTTACAGTGCTCTTGTGTTTTAACTTCACTAAAACTGTTTAACAACTATTGCGTGGAAATCTTTTATAGTTTTTATTAAGCCTCTTATGAATATTGAATATCAATATTCAAAGATTATGAATAATTTTCTAGTTTTTAATACAAAAATCCATAAACTTTTGAACTTATTACTTGACAAACCGCTTATCAATGCTTAAATTATGGTTTGATTTCAGTTTTGTAAAGTAAAAGCCTTTTTTGAATTTCATTCTAAATATTCTATTAAAAATACAAAAAAAAAAAATTAAGATTTAAAATTCTTAACCATCTTTTAAAAGCCATTCTATAAATAAATTAAAAGAAATAAAATAAAATAAATGCCAACAATAAAAAAAATATAACAATCAGACAAAACAAATATACCTGACACATTAACGTATGATTTTTATCGTGCTTAAAGAAATGAATGCCATTTAATACTCCGTCACTTACAATTTTCACTTAAAGAAAAATCTTATCAAGATACATACCATACGTACATACATACATACACGGCATAAGACATGCATGGTGGGCAAATGGCAAATGACATTTGCAATACATTCTATATGTATGTACATATAAATGGTACAAAAACAATAACAATTATCGTTAAATTGCTAACCTTAAATGTATAATAATAAAAAAAAAAAAATAAAAAAAAACAAAAACAACTGCTTTGAAATATTTTAAAATGTAACACATGCTTTACTTTACGTCAAGCATTGCCTTAGGTTAAGTTAAGTTGGGTTAAACTGCCATTTGTCTCAACAGACGCAGCATATTTGGCTCCTTTAAGTCGCCATTGTAAGACCCAATTTTATCTATTCCGTCAAATATGTAATTGTAGCTCCTAGTTGGTATTTTTCAACCATCCCGAGAGTCTTATAAAGCTATGCTTATGGCTGTATTGTCACTAAATTCTGGGTGTCCGAGAATTCTATTCTTCAGGTTCTCCAGCGCCGGACAATGGTCTACTCTTCTTATTCATTGTTGTAGCTTCTACAGTCTCATATCATACATATATACATACATACATAATTGGTCGTTACAACCCTTTAGTCAGGATTACGATCTAGTTTCTCACACCACATATGTTGTGTGCGTTAATGTTTGTATACATAAGTGGCGGGACTCCGAACCACAAATTTTTTTGAGAAACATTTCTTTACAATTTTATTTACTTTCAGCGTTTTTTCCAAGAAATCTGCTGAGAGAAAGTCCCCGAAGAAATATTTTTTATATTCCGTTTAGTTGGAGATGTCTGACCTGGGGTTTGAACCCCTGTTGCTCAGAAACCCAAATGTGGGTAATATTCGAATGTCTCGAAGAGACTTTTTATGGCCAGTTTCAAAGTCATAATAGCTTAGCTGTATAGCTGGCTATGGATTTTTTTTTACTTAAAGTCAAATGAAACGAAAATCTTTCTTTGCAAAATACAAACACAATCTAAGGTTATATCGTATATTTAAATGATCTCTTTAACCTTTGACATTTTAAATGTCTTTTAAAAGATATAATTTCCATTGACGTTTTATTTATTTTGTATCATTTCAGTTCTTATTATTTCTTATTTTGCTTTTGCTTTTGATAAACTCCTGCTGACATTTTATTCCACCTATAAAATGAATATTTATTTCTATTTAGAAATTCTGTAAATTTGCAAAAAAAAAAGAAAAAAAATTGCAAACACAACAACAATAACAAAAAATACATAAAAAAAAAAGGAAAAAATCTTCAAGTAAAGCCCAATTCCCTAAGAAGTGTTCCATTTTTGTTTTGTTTTCATACTCATTGGCTTTCTCAGAATTTTATTAGCCATTCAAGAGGAAAAAGAAGGTCACTTTCTTCTAACTGTATTTATTCTTGGCCCATTATTATGTGAATGGTGGGTGTGTATGTATATATATGTGTGTGTGTGTGCTTTCTCTTTTTCTTTTTTATTTACAGTTTTAAAGAGTCGAACGTACATCACTAAAATATTTATTATTTTTGTTATGGTAGTTGTTGTCATTATTATGTGTATGTCCTGTCCGTACATGTGTATGTACACATGTACGTATATGCGTTTTTGTTGTTTTTGTTGTTGCGTTTGTTGTAGAATGTCTTAAAAGGAATTTCGAGTACAACAACAACAACAACAACAACAAATGGGTGGTATTAATAAAATACGAGTATTTTATATAAGAAAAGTTCCCCTCAGGACTTGTGTCGTTTAGTTGATGGTGACCATTAATTACCCCTGTTCAGCATTGTTCAGCTCATGAATGACCTCACACTGTCATCTGTGGTCATACATATGTGTAGTTTATACGTGAGAATGCACGTAAAACGCATATACATACATATATACATACATACATAGATTTTAACCTGGGGTAGTGATACTTTTTTTGTTTAAACAGGCCGGCCGTATACCGTAGTATTTTATTTTGGCGCCTTAAGGCTTTAAGCCGTTCTACAGCAAAATTTATAGTGAAAAATTCTAATCGATATCCAGGGTATTTGTGGTTAATAAATTATTAAAAAAGAAAAAAAAGAAAAAAAAAACATGAAATAATAAAATAAGTTTTCCTACTGCATTACCACCCTAATTACTTACACTTACACTTGTACTGACACAGTCTTTATACTCTTGTTAAATTGGCCAAACATACACAATGCAACACCATATGCTCACGGTAGGTAGTAAGTGTTTAAAGTTAAATACTTGTATACTCTTTCTCTCTCTCTCTCTCTCTCTCTCTCTCTCTCTCTCTCTCTCTCTCTCTGTTTCTATTTTTGTATTTAATATAAATGACATTATTTTCATAACTTGACATTTTTGACATAAATTATTACGATAATTTTTTTTATTATTTTCTTTGGCTTTGCTAAACAGCTTTGCTACGCCAGTTTGTTGTTTTAAAATTGTTTTCGTTTTTTTTTCTTGTAGTTTTTATTTTCTGCGGCAAAATAACAGAAAAAAAAACAAAAACAAAAAAAAACGCAACCAAGGCAAGGTATTATCCTTTTTGGTCAAGTTAACAATGACAAGACATTTCATGTATGACAACGATAATGATGTCGACAACGATGGCGATGTTCTTATAATTCATTCTACTATGCAGTGCATAAAAAATACCACGAACAAACTCGCCAGTAAATAAATGAATTCCATGGAGATTTTATGGAACATAAATATTTTTAAATGTCAGGCAAAAATTTATGAATTCTAGTTGATGCAGTTTAATTTGCAAATGACAAATAATACTGGGTGTCACAAAAGTAATGTCATAATGAAAATATGCTTAAAATTTTGCAAATGTCATTAAAATTGCATTAGAAGTCCAAAACTACAAATGCGAAATGCTTCTCTATCCATTAAAAGGTTAAAGAATTGAAAATTTATCTCATACCTTATGGTCTGAGTATGGAAATACAATGCATATTTTTACCGTTCTATGGTTAGTACAGCAGATTGTGATGTAGCGCAGTAAAAGGACTTTTTTCTAATAGAGTTTGATTGTGTTAATCCCAAAAAAAATATTTTTTAAGAGTTAATTCTTTTCAGGCTCTGCATATTTTAGTTGCCATTTCTGTTACAAATATTAAACTTGTTTATTTTTAATTAATATTTTAGTTTAAAATAATAATAAGAAAACAGAGAGAGAGAGAGAGAGAGAGAGAGACAGAGAGAGAGAGATAGAGAGAGAGATAGAGAGAGAGATAGAGAGAGAGAATAAAAAGGGAAAGACGGGCAAATAAAATATGAAATAAAATATGGAAAATATTGTTTTTGTATTCCTTCGGCAAATACTCTTGAAAAACAGACACCAATACATACATATATTT
Organism: Sarcophaga bullata; assembly: GCA_005959815.1. Classification (NCBI taxonomy): domain Eukaryota; kingdom Metazoa; phylum Arthropoda; class Insecta; order Diptera; family Sarcophagidae; genus Sarcophaga; species Sarcophaga bullata. Next base: position 1,213,570 of record QOCX01000002.1, read on the forward strand.
CAGCAGAACAAAACTTTTAAAATGTTTATTTGAGTGCCTTCATATATTTACATGGACGTACTAATATTGAACTGAAGGAGAGAGAGAGAGAGAGAGTGAGAGTGAGAGGGAGCAAGATAATATTGAGTTTATATTTGAATAGCAACACATGTAAGGAATATTATGTGGCACAAAAATAAAAGATAGAAGAAGAATAATATCAATATCAATGGCTGACTGACTACATGCATACATGTTTCGTACAAATATATAAAATAAATATTGAAACTATTACTCAGCAATAGAATAACCGGATATTTGCTTATAATTTAAAATTAAACGATAATTCTATTCAGTTAGGTTGCTTTTAAAGGAAACGCCTCTCATGAGTACAATTAGTACAATGAACGCACTTATCATGGCTGATATGCCTGCCTGAAGTGTTGTAATTACGATTGGTACCGGTTTTCTTTCTTTTACGATCGTATTCGCAATCTTTTTTAAACCGCACTTACTGAAGTAGTATTTTCTCAGTGCTTTTCCAAAGCTTTTCAACTATCTGTTCCATGGTGTTCATTATGAACAGCTCTTTTCGCACGACTACTTGGCAAAGGTGATGATTGTTAAGGATGAAAATATCTCTGAAAAGGATATTAACATGCATTCTGATAGCCAGGTGAGTGTCAGACCATTGGGCAAGGTTCTTAATAAAATTGCAGAGAGGTACACATCACATGTGAATCGCGACATAGTGGCAAATTTGCAGCGAATAAATTGCCAGCTAGTGTGCTATCTTTGAACTTTTGACTGACTTCTATACATTGTAAATACTATTGAGAACTTACATTCATAAAACAGTAATGGATACTGTTAATGCTGCATAAATGGTTTCGTATCCCAGCAAGATAACGTGCCATATTCAGCCAAGACTAACTACAAAAGAGAGAGCTTAGCGTAGTTGTTGGATTCATTTCCGGACTTTGTATTACAGGAAGCAGAACAAACCTGTTCTGCATCTATTGCGTACATGACCAAAGTTATTATCCCACTGACTGGACATTGGCAATCTAAATGGCTTCATCAGAAGCTAGAAGCAATTTTAGTTGGCTTCAAATTGGCCTGAGAGTGTCTATTGTCCTAAGTGTCAACAGTATCAAACCGATTTTTTCTTATCAAATAATCAATAATTTCAACCTCGTATTAAAACCATGTCTTCATTGAAACATGATCAACTGTTTTCTTAGTTGCTTTTCTTTTTAATTGTAGTTCATAAATACTGTTCATTTTAACGGAAGAGATAGTTTTCTTTTGTTTTCATTATCGCAAAACCGGTTATTTATTTTCTTTTTTAATTTCGCTTTACTCACCGCTTATCAAGTTGCTGCTGCTATTGCTGTTGCTGCCAATGTTGTTGGTATTATAACTTGTTGTAGTTTTTGTATATTAGTGTGGTAGTAGTTAAAGTAGTTGTAGTAAGTATAAATATTTCTAGAGGGTTTCAATTGCTTAGACCCTTTATTTCCTTATTTCTATTTGCCTTTCCTGTATTTGCTACTTACGTATGTACGTTCGCCTGTTGTCTATCTGTCTGTCTGTCTGCCTTTAATAGTTTGATTGTCTATGAGTTGTTATTTTGTCTCTCGTTCTGTTTCTAAACTTGTTTTGTTTCAGTAGATTTCAGTTTCAGTTTTTGTGTGTTGCTGTTGCTCACACACACACACCATCACAAAACAAAAGGTTGTAATATTTCCTTATTATATTTGTTGTTGTCAATCAGTTTTGGTTTTAAAAAGCAGGAGCAGAAGGATTTTATATTTGCTTTTGATATTGTTGCCGCCGTTAATATTATTGTAGTTGGCGAATATGGCGAATTTTGTTTGAATATATGTTAGTATGTGTTGATAGGTGTGTGTGTGTGTGTGTGGTATTTTCCTTTGCCTTTATGTTTGTTACTCTTTGATATAGAGAAGATAGACGTCAGTCTAGTATGCCCGATTTGTTTTAGCTTTTGTTTACGGCTCAGTTATTATTATTGCTTTTGTTATGTGTGTGTTGTATGTGTGTGTGTGTTTCTGAATATGTGCGTGTATGTATGTATTTTTTTTTTGATTTTTATTTCTGTCCTTATTATATTTTGTATATTTTTTCTTTTTTCTTTATTTTTAAAAAGATATTTTAAAATATTATAAATTTACTGTTATAAACAGAATAACTGTAATATTTTGGTAACTGTTTCTCTCTCCTATTTTTTTTTTGCCTATTTGCTATTTTATTATAATAAAATGTGTTTATTTATTTTTTAATTTTATTTTTATTTATTTATAGTTTTATAAGAGTAGAGCACGCAATGAATCGAATATCAGTGTCCGTTCGTAACATCGTAACGTTCCGTACACTTGTAAAAGGGCGCTTTTACTACTGCCAAGTCATTTGTTTTGCCATTTTACCCGTCTTCTTGCTAAACTTACTAACTCTTGTCTTTATTTATTTTTGTTTTCGTTCTATGTTGTTGTTGTTGTTGTTTTTGTTTTTGCAATAGTTATGTTTGTTTGTATATCTGTCCATCTACATACATACATACATACATATAATACCATATTTACCGTTAGTTGGATATTTTAGTTATGATTGTTTTGTTATTCTTGTTGTTATTATTTATCTAAACACATATACATACAAGCACACCTAAACATACGCATGCATACATGTGGATGTGGAAGTGTGTGTGTGTGTGTATATGTGTATGTGTATTTTGAAAATGTGAATGAATATTAAGACGCTTGAATGGATGAATGGATCGTTATTTGCTGGACTATTTATTGGTAAAGAATAATTTTATGTATAGATTTCTCTATTCTAGTTCCTTTTCTTCTGTCTTTCCTTCTTTCCTTCTTTCCTTTGCTTATATATATTTTTTTTAATATTTTATTTAAAATTCCCTTTTCTTCGTTACTCTGTCTATCCTTAAATAAACAAAATGATTACATGTTTAACAAATTTGTTGCATACTTTAGGGCTACACCGAATGTAAATATTGTATTACAGAGACCCGAATAAGAAATTGTGTTTTGAAATTGAAGACACCTTAATGGGTTTTGCCGTCACGTATGAAAAATATGAATTCTCTTTTTGTATTCTCATCTATTCTGTATGTGATAAAAACATAATTTCCCGTATGCACAAGAGAATATGTCCAGTACGCAAATTGACAAGGAATTATTAAAGTTTTCTATTTGAAGGCTGAACACTTACAATTAGTTTTCAAGACAAAATTTTTGGTATATCATGTTGATATTTAAAGTTTTACTGCTCTTGAACCCAGCTTTAGCTTAATACAACCCTTTAATCATTATTACTATTCGAAACTTACCGCCACCCGTGTTGAATGCGATAATTTTATTCATAAAGTTAAAGTCAAATGCAATAATTTAAAGTCAAATTTGTGAAGCTATTTGATGGCACGTATGGTATTTAGTGTCGAGCCGTTTCCTAGATACAGATTCAAAAAAACAATAATGGATTCTGTTAACGTTGCATATGAGGTTTCGAATCTTGTTAAGAAAATGATTCATATTCGGCCAAGACTAGGAGCAAGGCATAAACAAAGTCTTCTTAAACTACAAAAGAGACTGTTTGGTGTAGTAGTTCATTACCAAGTAGTTCTTACCAATTGTATAAAAGCCTATGGTTATTATCCACTGATCTCGCAATGATAGACATTGCTTTTTTCAAAATCTCCAAAGAGTTTCAGTGGGCTGCACGTGACCTAAAAGAATCTATCCTTTCAGGTGACAGTCTCTTTTAGCCAACTTACTTTAGTTTCAAACTGGCTCTTCTTTACGTACATACGTATGTACACATGCTCGATTGTCTATAAATATCTGCCAACCATTAATAAGATTTTAATCCTAAGATTTTAATAAAATTGAATTAAAATTTCCTGAAATTAAATCACTTTTACGTTTACACGTTCATCAACAATAAATTACCCAGAGGAGTTGTTTTAATTAATCGGTGATTAATGGCCATTTAAAAAGAAAATAGGGGGCGGAACGTAGAACAGAATAGAAAAAAAAGTTTGACTGAACTAATAACAGCAAATGTCAACTACACAATAAAGTTTTAGGTAAAGCAGACACTGTGATGCCAATGTGTAGATAACAATTAAAAATCTTGACCAGGAAACAGAACAACGCCAACGCTAATAAGAACAAAAACAACTTCATCAACGTTATCGTTTTTCATTCTTTTTGATGACACCATCAGCATAGTTCAGTAAGCATGAGAATGTATGCTGGCAACAAGTAATTGGCTAATCAATCATCGTTCATGCGGAACAGTTTAGGAAAGCTGAATACACCGTTAGTATTTTGTAACAAAAATCAATAACGAATGAGCCGTTACATTGGCCCCCTCCCCTTCCCCATACTTTAAATAAAAAAAAAAAAACAAAAGTAGGCAACCTTTCCATACACTCCGGAGAGTTGAAATATTTTTTTTACAAGGAGGATATAAAATTTCATTGCAGAAAAAAAAAATCAATCGAGCATCACCTTTATTGGTCCGACAAGCATGATGAGAACCATCACTATTAGCATCAGCATTAGCAACAGCATCAGCTTCACTTTTAACGTCATATCCAGCATCAGCATGACCAGCAGAATTGGTCTTTTCCGTTAAAAGAGGAGAGTTTTTGTTGTTTTTCCTTTTTGATGAAAGCTAAATAATCGGAAATGTAAACGACAGCGTCAATTTTTCAATGGAGACTATCATTCCACTAACTGTTACAGACATAATTTGCTTAATTTGTCTAAAATATGCTGGTAATGTGATATCACATATATAACCTTATGGTAGTGATTGATTAGTTCGATAAAGTTTTTTTTTTTATAGCATTTCAAGTACTTGGCCTTGATTATAAATTCCAACGACAAAATTCTGCTGGCATTGTCTTTTAATGCACTTGGAACAACTCACATATAGGAAAACAAGAACGTTGGCATAAAAATTGGCTTATTTTTCGAAATACTCCAGCACTTAACCTCTTGTTTTATAGGAATCTTTCTATCCAATAAAAAAAAAAAAAAAAAAAAAAAATGCTGGAATTTTTTTTTAAATCATTTGTTTTACAGCAGCAGATAGTATTTGGATGTCATTTATGCATTTATGTTCATAAAATTCTTCTTAAAAAATATAAAAAATTCTTAACAAAAGTCATAATTCATTTGATTGGTTTTTATATTGCTGCACTAAAGGAAAATTGTACGGGGTGTAGTGCATTATTGCTTGGAAATTTACGTAGTCCACTACAGCGTATGATTATTGTTTTTTTGAAGAATATCACTCATACGTGTTGGCAAGCAAATAATCAGGATTTAGATTGGAAACGGAGATCAGCAATCGTGTTTTCGATAATCATAAGCACTCATGAAATTTTCAGTATGAGTGAGTCCAACAATATTGAAATTTAACTACACACTCTGGATTCATTCGTACTCACTACAACACAACATTGATTTATAAGTAGAAGTTGCAATGAGTATGAGTACAACATTGACATCGAACTCATAACATTCGAAATATGTTTGATTTATACGCCTACTCATTCAGATTCGTAAATTTATGTTGAGTGTATGAGTCATGGAGAGTAGAAATCATGAACATCAAGCGTAGTGTTAAGTATGACTATGATGAGTACTTTGAACTTTGAAATATAAATAGAGGTCTATGATATTCAAATAAGTATGAATGCGTATAAGCATCAGAAGTTATGAGTATGATTCGAATCTACTCATCTTTTTGAATACTCATTGCTGATCTCTGTGCTGGACTAAAGCAGGGACGTAGTGCATTATTTCTGAGAAATTTGCTTAGTCCACTACTGCGTATGAGTATTGTTTTTTGAAGAATATCACTCATAGGTATTGGTAAGCAAATGATCGGGTCTTAGACTTGAACACAAAGAACGTGAAATTTTTAGAAAAAAAAACAAGAAAAAAAAATATTTTGAAAACGAAAACAAAAACAATTAAAATTCTCTTTTTCAAATTGGTTCTCCAAAATTCTAATAGATTTACTAAAAAAAAAAACCCAGCGTTGTGATTACTTAGGAGAAGTATAATTTCCTTGCTCCATGAATTCTGGCAGAGCATTTGTTAGCTAAGTATTCCAACATGTTGTTCTATTTTTCCATTCCCATTTCCATTTAGTTGTTAACCATTACAACGCTTTAGTTCATTACAACCTAATTCTCATGCCATCCATGTTTTGTGTGTTAATTTTATGCATGAAAGGCATGTTTTGGGGAAACATTTCATAATAATTTAAGATCTCTGCTGAGATTGCCGATTAGGTTTAGTTTTTCATATTTCGCTTGGTTTGAAATGCCTGAGCCCAGGGTAGAACCACGGGCTCATATCTTATAAGCCGACGCACAAATTACTGGACTACGACAACTTTCAGTTCCATAAATACTTTAAGAACACGATTGTCAGTTCGCAAATGTGATTTTGCTTAGAGTAGCGTGTTACTTGTTCGTTTGTTTCCAATTGTCTTTCTTAACTTTTTTTCTTGTTCTTCCTTGTTATAATAATTTTTTTTTGTTTTTTCATTATTATTATTTTTCTATGACTGTTGCAATATTTTCACATGTTTATACGTCTGTCTGTCGTCTTTACTCGTATTATAGTTTTAAAATAAACACTTTGTAGCGAAAAACACAAAAAAAAAAACAGAAAAAATGGCAAGAAAAAAAGGTAAACGAATCGATAATATCGATTTCACGTTCGTTATTTACCGTTATTTTCTTGTATTTATTATTGAAAGATGATAGCAGTAGCAGTAGAAATGTTAAATATATGTACACATGCTGTTGTTGTTGTTGTTGTTGTTGTATATTTAATAGAGAGACATGTGTAGCCATTTACGGATAACAATTCTTTACATTTTCGATTACAATTGAAACGAAATCGATTACGTTTTTTTCGATTTTTAAAAATATTTTAAAGAGTATTTCTCCCTTTTTATCGTTGAATGCACTAACTTACCATTTTTCAGAGAATAGAAAACTCCATTTTTGAAATAAGATCACGTTATTTCCATTTAATTTTCAAAAGTGTTGCTCTAGTAAGGCTGTCAGCTATTAAATATCCTTCACATGCGGTGTGATTTAGTTAGTGAAGGCTTTTTTTTAAAGGACCGTACGTTCCTCATGATATTGTCAAAATAACGCATGAAATGTGCAAACAAGAGGTTGGAAACAATCTTCAAAGGACTAAGGACTGACTGCTGTAACCAATTCATTAGCGGGAAGGTCCAAGCATTATAATCAAATAAATATTCCTTGAAGTTGTAGTAAATTTAAACAATTTTTTAAAAAATTGAAAACTTTTCGAAAAAAACCAAAATAATCGACTTTTTTATACTCTATTGCTGTATGTATGTGTACATGTTCCTAGTGTTTATGGCTTGGTTCGATTTTTAAACGGTTAAACTTAGTCAATTTAAGAGTATATGACTAGAAATGACAAAATCATTGTAAAACAAATTGTTTATGATTATGGCCTACAACCTGCAATACATAGAACGCACAATAGGAGAGGAGGACGGTCTTACATGAGTGATTACGTTTTCTTCTTTCAATTTTCTTTTGTGTTCAATGGTTTTTTGTCTAGACTTTGAGCCATAAGAGGAAAACAACAAAACAAAAAAAAAAGGTATTCAAAACCAAAAACAAAATCAAAATTCTTGTGACAAAAAAAAGATTCTTTCGTTCTAAAATAGAAAAATATTTTTTTTTATGATTGTTGTTGGTGTTGTTGCAAAATAATTTTTCTTTTTTACATGTGCGTCTGACTGTTTAGATGATTTGCATGTTACCTAGAGTGCTTTAGCTTTATTTATTTAGGCCATGTTTTATAATGTATTTATGCATTTTCGTTATGGTTTTTGTTTTTGTTTTTTTGTTGTTGTTGCTAAAGCCTTTTTTTAAAATAATGGTTGGATATTTAAGTGAAACTGTGTCATAGTGTAAATGCAAAAAAAAAAGAAAGAAAAAACTATTTAAGGCTACAATAACAAACAATACGATGACAAAACAATACTGAGAGCAGAAATGTGTTATGAAAACATTCTGAAAAAATAAAAAAATATGAACGAGTAAAGCTAAAACGGGAAACTATTACAGTTTCTGCTCACCAACACATAAATACACACACACACACACACTTTCATAGAATCACAGGCAACCATGCTAAATCTCTTCATACATCTATTAATAGAGTAGCCTTTTCTGCTGGCCAAACTACATACATACATACATACTCACTGTTATACTTTACTTTGTATTTCGTCTCTTTAGAAAGCGTATAGTCTTTCATCCTGTTCCTCTCTCTCTCTATCTCTCTCTCTCTCTCTTCCTCTTTCTCCTGTCTTGCCTTTCATAAGTTTTTCTTTTAATTTTTGTTTCATGTGTTGCTTTGTTTCTGTGTGTTGTTTTGCTATTGTTTTAGTTCTTGTTGTTAGTATAATTGTTGTTGTTGTTATTATTATTGTTGTAATTTATGATAAAAACTAAAAACATTTCCTGTACTAATTACTGAAACGACAAGCAAAGCCAACAACAAAATGTAGGCAAAACGAACTTACAAAGAACCTCATACATACGCACACAAACATGCCACTACTCAGCATAACAAATGTTTCGAAAACAAGAAGCAAAAAAAAATGGAAAACAAATTATAATAATAACTGTTGAATAGAGAGAGAGAGTGAGAGTAAGCAGAGCAGAAAGAAAAAAGGAATCACATTATATTGCGAGTGTATAAGTGTCAAGTCAGCATATGAGGAATTTTTTATGTGTCAATAAAGTTACAAAATAGACTCGTTTTTTTTCTTTCTGTGAGGTTGTTTACATGTGCTCTAAATAAACAAACTGTCAATTACAGTTGTGTGTGTGTGTTTGTGCGTATGAGAGGGTATAAAGTAAACGTTTAAATTTATACACTCAAAAAAAAAAAGAAAATTTACAACCGTAAAGAGAAGAAAACAGATGAGAGTTGCATTTAAAATTTTTAACTACAAATTACTCGGTAAAGAGTTTTCTCCGAGGAGAAGTTAAAATTTCCTTTTTAATTTATAATGAACGTAGACTAACTACTCCAGCCTTATCAGTCTCTAACATAAATTAATTGTAAATTTTTATAAAAGTTTGTTTCTTTTAATTTAAAACTTAACTTAAAAAGGGTTACGCATAATTTAAATATTAAATAAGTCTCATTAGTTAGAGGATGAAGCGACTACCCCCTTGCAGTAAATAAGAAACGCAATACAATAAACTTTCATTATTGCCAGTACATGACCTTCATAATTACTTTAATCGAGACTTTATATTGTATTATGAATTAATTGTTGACAAATTTCCAGTTTGTATGCCCCTAATGTTGTTGTATTCATACATACATACATATTACATATTAGTTAAGTTGCCAATAATTAACGATTAATCATCATTAAATTAAATGCAAATAAATCATTTTCGCTTATTTATTACGTTATTTATGCATTTTATATAAATTGCAATTTAATTTTAAGCACAAAAGTAATAAATAGCGAAACTAAAAAAAAAAAAAACAAAAAAAAAACAGAAACTTTAGGGGAGGAGCGAGTTGAAAAATACTTTCACTTGATTTAATTAAGCCACCACCTTTGTCTGGGTTTTATTAAATCTGCCATAAATAAAACCCAAGGAATTTAACTTAAATAAAAGGACTTTAAGGATTTAAAGCCAATTGAAATCAACGGAAGCGAAAAATAAAACAAAATCGATACTAAAAAGCATTTCATAGGCAACGAACAAAAGAAATAACAATTCCCTGGTTACCCACACAAAATTCAAACAAACTTAAGTAACCAAAAACAATTCTCATTTAAAAAACATCAAAGCAGAAAATTTCGAAAAAGCGAAAACCTACAGAAAGTTTAATAATGGCCCTGAAAAAGATAAAAAAAAAACCTTTAAATTATGGCCTACGAAATTTCCATCTTCAAAGCTGTCCCGACCATAGGGTCTTATTACGGCCTAGCCGTAATAAATATCTCCGTATTACGTATACATAATACGTTTACATTGAAATTTTTAAAATTTTTTTTGTTTTTGTTTTTTTTTGCCATTTTAATAGACCAAACCCATAATTATTTATTTAAAAACAAAAATGAAAATAAGAAAATTAAGAAAAAAGAATCCAAAATATTTTACTTCATATTATCATCATCATCATCATCATCATTATCATCGTCATCATCATTTTTACCATAGTGGTGGGGTAAACAAACGTTAGTTTTGAAATATAAACTTCGAATATTTTCTTGGTTGTTTTTTTTTTTTGTCGGCATTTACAGTTGGACGGTTGGGCTGGCAAAAACGGACATGAGCCAATTAAATCTCTTACCGCTAAAAAAAAAGGAAGCAAAAACGAACAGGAAAACCTAAACGAAAACGTAAACTGAAAACGAAAACAGACAAACAAAAATTTTAAAAGTTTTCCGTCTAGAAAATTGCCATTGAAAGTAATACGAGTAGCAAACCCCCACACTTGAGCAAACAAAAATTGAATAAAAAAAAAAAATAGAAAAAAATCATTTTAATTGCGAAAAATGGCAAAGAAACTATAAAATTTTAAAAAAATTTCAAAAAGTACACTCGAAGACAAAAAAAAAACGAAAAAACAGAAGGAAAAAATCCAATTAAATTAAAAGGCAATTTAATTAAATGGCAATACAATGACAACAGGAAGCACTCAATAACAATTTTAAAGTTGTTCATTCAACCGAATAAACCTACAGAGAGAGCGAAAGACCGAGTGAGATAGAGAGAGAGAGAGCGAAAATACAGCATTATTGGGAATTGTATGTTCCTATTCAATCGTTATAATGGTACAACTTAACGTGGATGGAATATTAATTTCTTTTAAGTACAATCGTAGGATATCGTTGCAGAATGATTATGCAAAACGAAGGCATTTGTTAACATTAGCAAATTAAAATCTGTATCCAGGAAAAGTATTCAGAATAACGTATGTAAGATAATCTGTATCAGGCATGATATTAGACTGTGTCTTGCTCCCATTGCTTTTCCTCACAGTCATTGATAACAAGCTTTACTTCCTTTACTTATTTAATTGATCATTATGACACGTTAGTTAGGGTTACAACCTAGTTGATTACACCACTCACGTTGAGCGGCTTAACTATCAGATTAAAATTGATTTCAAACGATAGATTTTATTGTAAGAAACATTTCCTTGCAATTTTATTTATTCTCAGCGTTTTTGTCAGCAGATTTTTTAAAGGAATTTGTTGGTTTTCGTTTTGTTCGGGATGTCTGAGCCAGGATACAGCAAGACAGATCGCAAATAGACAGCTTGGCGGGCATGAACACAGCACATTGAAACGATAGAATATATTGTCAATTTCTAATTTCATAATTAAGTGCATAATGGGTCAATACAATAGCTTGAAAATCGATAAATCGATAACGATCGATCGATATGAAATATTTTATAGCGAATGCTTACCAAATCAAGCTTTCAAGGATTTTTAAAATTATTTTTTTTTTTATAATAAAAATTGTCTTTAAATTTCTTTTTAAACTTCAGTCATATTTAGAAGAGAGGAGTATGAGATTTTTAACCCTTATCTTCACAATCATCGTAAGAGAAAGTACTGTTCTGCTCTTAATATTCTTTAAAGTAGTATTAAAAACTGTTAATACTTAAGTACATGGATTTATACCTTCCCATACGTGTGTGGCATATAAGGGTATATGTGTGTTACTTATCAAAAATTTATTCAAAACACATTCTC
>QOCX01000002.1:1225416-1282478 GCA_005959815.1 Sarcophaga bullata
TCTCTCTCTCTCTCTCTCTCTCTCTCTCTCTCTCTCTCTCTCTGTTCGTGTCTCTGTTCAATGCAATTAATAATCTGTGCTAAAATTTTCCTTAAAAATATACAAGAAAGACAACTTAACAGCAGCATAAAATTTTAATTGAGGCATTCGATCAATACGGTAGGGAAAGGCAGTCAGCGATTACTTACTTACCCCTCCAACTTCTTCACAAGAAAAAAAAGGTTTAATAATGATGCCGGCAATAAATTCTATGTTATGCTACTTTCTTCTAACAATGATGGTAATGTTGTTTATTTATCGATAACACCCATTATTTTAAGGAGCCAAAAAGGTTGTGTGCCTAATGAGAAACAATTATTACACAGAGGGGGGGTTTCGTATATATATATGTGTGTGTGTTTGTGTGGTGTGTGTGTATACAACTTAAAGAGAGAAACTGTTTTAAATTCTCATTTTGAGAATTTTGTTTGTTACACACTTTAAATGTTTACAAATTTAATATAAATGAGTGAGAAAACCAACAACACCAACGATAACAATAACCTCATCAACGACATAATGAAAAAAATAAGAAGAAGAAATACAACAATGACAACAACAACAACAACAACAAATAACAAGTTTTATAGTTAATTTTCTAACATTTTTCACTTGGAATTCCTTTTAAAAGCTTAAATCGACCACATCCACATTAAAGTATATGTGACTGGGTATATGCGTATGTGTATGTGTGTCTCTTTTTTTTCTATTTTGATTTTTATGTGACTGTGTATGTGTGTGGTTGCTTGTTGTTTGTCATGTTCTTTGTTATCCTTATATTTTGTTGTAGTATTTTGCTGCTCATCCATTAAGGTATGGGTGGGTCTGTTTTCTTTCATCATCTTGCTTTTTTGTTCCTCTTCTTTTACGAGTTTTTTTTATTGTCTCCTCTATTGTTTAGCTCTCTGGTATGTACTCGTCGTACGATAAGTGTTTGTTTGTTAGCTTGTCGGTTGCTTTCCTAACGGAACACCAAACTTTAGATGTTAATCATGAAGGGAGCCTACGTAAGGGCCTTCTCCGAAATAATGTTTGAAAATGTTGTAGAAAATATTCTGCAGCAGAAATTTTAACTGAAACTACACAAAACTTGGCAACATTTTACAGTCATAAGAGGGTTGTCCATATACAATCAAGAAAAACTTGCATCTTTTCTTTTTAAGCAGACCTTTCCATTTTAACCGTCGACTCTAGAAGAAATCCCTAAAAGTTGGTTAGGCCTTTGAAAGGGCCCATTTTCTCCTTTGAATCTTTCTCAAATCATTTGCCTTGAGTATGTGCCCTGAGTACGTATGTGGGGGGCGTACGCAGAGAGCAGCAGTGGGAGAAAAAAATCTTATAAAAATTGAAAGCATTTTCACTTCTTGAATGTCTTGAATGAGACAACAACCAACAACGAACGATGCTACTCTATGAAACTGTTACAACAACAAATTTAATTTCATTTATTTGATACGCAAATCACACACATACGCAGGCCCATGCACACTGCCAGCTTATTACAGCCAGTTATACCGTATCTCATACCTCTATTGTCTATTTATTAGTGGAGTAACGTAACGTAACTTACCGTATCGAATTGAGTCGAATTGTTGAGAATGCTTTTGAATTGTGCTAATGGGAATGTGATTCGTAGCTGTGGTTAAAACGTTTAAAACGTTGAGAGTGAATTCGCTTGAAAACTTTATTGAAAATGGAAAATTCAATTTTCCACTGCTCATAGTAAAAGATTTTGCGGTTTTTATTTTTATTTGTGTTTCTATTGTTGTTGTTAGCTTTTCATGTTGAACATTAAAATTTAGAGGACTAATAACTATTTGTTAAATAACTCTTGATGAGAGAGAGAGAGAGAGAGAGAGAGAGAGAGAGAGAGAAGGAGCAAACGACACACACAACAAAGAAATCAATAAATTGCAATTGCAATTACAATTAAAGCGATAACGACGTATTTAAAATTGTTAATGGATTTATTATTTGTATTGTTTTTTATTTAATAGGATTGTTGTTTCAATTTCAAGTTAATAATTAGAAATTGATTGATTGAAAGGTCTTTTAAGGTATTCTGTAAACGTCTGAAATTCCTTCTTTAAAATATTAGGATCACAATACAGATGGTTTGCGCCCGAGCGACTCAAAAATATTTGTGCATATTTCAGGCAATATACTGCCTACTAGACTACGGCGACTTCAAAGCAGCAGAGCTAGGTAAGATACAGATAGTCTATGCCTAGTGTTGGGGCATCTTTAAGCCGAAACATGCAAAGCATATGTTTTTTTAACTAAAGCCCTTAAATTTCTGACTTCGTTTTCTGGCTTCAAATTGTAAGAAATTCTTACTACAAACTTGCTCAAGACAGCTTGCAAGTTTTCTTATCCTGCAGTGAGACAAAACAAATCCGCTGATCTTATTTAAATATCACTTTTGTATTCCTATTTCAGATGAAAACGATTTTCTTTTCTAGCCACTTAATTTCTATGTCGCATCAGCTTGTCGCTGGCATTCTGTTCTTATCCTGCAGTGAGACAAAACAAATCCGCTGATCTTATTTAAATATCACTTTTGTATTCCTATTTCAGATGAAAACGATTTTCTTTTCTAGCCACTTAATTTCTATGTCGCATCAGCTTGTCGCTGGCATTCTGTTCTGTCGCGTATGCAAATCAAATTTCAATTTCAAACAATATTTCGAGTGGAAAATTGGTAACGAATGGAACAAATGGAAAAAGTTCAATAAATTTCAATGTTCGATAGAAGAAAAATAAAGTTATTCAAAGAAACATGTCAATTCAATTATGATGATGAAGTCTCTCATACTCTCGTATACTCAATAAGAATATTTTTAATACGAAAAAAAAAAAACTGAAAGTAAAATTTTTTGTTTTCTCTGTTTTTTTTAAATCGATCAAACTTTTTAAGGCTTTTAAGATTTTTTTCTTGTTATGGTGGGGTGTACGATTATAGCCGATATAATTTTCATCTCTTAATATGCATGATTGTGTTTTATTTTTTCAATATTTTTTATTGACTCGAACATGTTTTTGTATATTTAAACAGACAATTTTGTTTGTAATTTTCTGTCTAGAAATAAAGTGTAGAATAAACAGACGTTTGGCTGTTGGATTGGTTTGGCTGGCCGTGCGAACGACTACATGTTCGAAATGAGTGGGCAGTAATGGAGAGATTTATTTTCATTTAATATGTACACAAATAGAAATTGAGATATTTTCATTTTCATTTTCATTTTTCTTTTTTTTTTTTGTTTTTGACGTCATATCTCTCTTTAAACATTTGCCTAACACGAATTTGATTTTTTTTTTTTACAAAAAAAAAAAAAAAAATTCTCCAGTCATCTGCACATAATCTTTTGACACGAAAAACTTTTTTTTTTTTTTTTTGATACATTTCAGTCAAGGTAATTTTGTTTAATGATTTTTAAATAATTTGTTTTAAACTTTTAATTCATTTTGTATGATGAAAACGTTAAAAATTCTAAGAATTATGGCTTAATGGCGTCATATGGACTGTCTGGTCTAGTTCATAGACCTTTAACGATGTACATGATATATTGTGCCTACGATATATGTATGTATGTATGTATGTATGTATAGACGAAGAGATATTATCTATTTTATTATCCAAAAGGAATGCTTTTGAAAAGTTTTAATTTCTTAATAATAAAGATAAAAACTTCACTGTTTTCAGATTTCTAAACACATATCTTTCGTAGTCTAGGAGGTAATGTGTACAAAGCCTAGTTCTGGCATTTCGAATAGGACGGCTACTTCTGTTCCAAGGTTTTCTGGCAAAAATCCTGAGTGTAAAATAATTATTAACCTGAAAAGTTCCTTAAATATCTCATTTAATTGTAAAAATTTTGTTTTCTTTTATTTTAATTTTTCTTGTGGAATTTTATGCTTCAGATATTCATTTACATTTCGACTAAAACTTGGAAAAAAAATTAATTTTTAATTCTTATGCGTATGCATACGATGCATAATATACCGTGAAAAGAAGAAAATCCATTTTAATTTGATGATAATAAATTTTACAAACGCTTCTTAACCTTTACAATATTCATTAACATGAGCAAATCATCGATTTTAAAATTCCAAAACATGAACGTGACTCCACAAATATGCAAACAAGCAGCGTAGAAATTCTAATAAAAATTAAATAACGTATGTACATGCGTACGTGTTGTCAAGATTCTTTTCAAAATGCAATTTCCATTTAAAATATAACATGATTATAGCATCAGCACCAGTGCAGTATAGCATCATCAGTGCCAGTTTAGCACCAGTAGAATTATTTATTTTTGAATTAATGCTGCTGCAGCAGCACAACAACTGGAATTTTGCGGATTGGCAATGGCAAACAACTTCAGTTTTTGAAAATCATTTACAAACGATGCCATGAACCATGCAGCCACAAACTGGAATTTTATAGAAAATCTAATGCAAAACAAACTTTAGTGTCTCTACTCCATTAAAAGCATCATAAACATTATAAATTGAAAATTTAATTAATTTTTGTTTTTGTTTTTGTTGAGAGGCGAGTTCTTTTTTTATTTTTTTCATTTTTTGTACACTACTAAAGTGAAGTATACGACAGTTAAGAGTTATCCATTTAGTGATTTCAAAACAATCTTTCGGCTGTTAAATATCTAGAATGCTGAGAGCTGAATTGCACATTCATTTAGCGAACGGTTTCAACGGTAATCAGTTTCAGAAAAAACATGTGACCAGACCAGAGATCAGCAATGAGTATTCAAAAAGATGAAAGGAATCGAATCATACTCATAATTTCTGATGCTTATACGCATTCATACTTATTTTAATATCATGGAACCTCTACTCATATTTAAAGTTTGAAGTACTTATCACATTCTTACTTAACAACATGTATGATGTTGTCGATTTCTACTTTCCACAACTGAACAAAAACAAGAAACACAAAATAAGTATGATTAGCGTATGATTAGTAAAATACTCACCAGAAGGTTATGTGTTTGCTCTGCTTGCTGCTCTGCTGATTTTTTGGCTTATGTGCCTTTTTCTCTTTTGTTGTAAATGCAACAATAACTAAGACTGTAATGTTGGTGAATGATTCGAGTGACTCGAATCATAGTTAAATTTCAATATTGTTGTCTCACTTACATTCAAAATTTCATGAGTGCTTACGAGTAGCGAAAAAACGATTCATTTCAAGATCTCTGCACCAGACCGACAATGATGCCAACATATCAATTCAGTTTATTTTTGTGAAGATAAATTAGAAAACAAAACATTTGTTAAGTTATTGTCGAGATACTGCCCCAAATGTACCAAAAAATGGGCAAAACCTATTTCAAAGTGATCGGTTGCAGTGTCCAAGTAATATAATAAAATTGTGTGTATGTATGTGCGTGTGTGTGTGTGTGTTTAAACTTAACTTTTGAAACTATAGAAATGGTTAACCCTTTAATTATGGCATTAAACATCATAAACTTGAAATAAAAAAAATCGAAATAAAATGCTTACTAATGAACATTGATTTGCCGGAATTAGATTTCCAAATTGTTGAATGGAATTCAAAGTTTTTTGGTCACTTGGGTAAAGTATAATTTTGGTTTTTTGATTTCTTTTTTTTTCTTGTTTTTTACACTCCGCAAAAAAAAAACAAAAAAAAAAAACAAATAATTTTTATCAACACAGATACAAAATGTTAATGAGCAAAAGATTATTACTGACCTACACACACGCTTATATTGTACTTCGACAGATTTATTAGCTCAATGTGATGACGTGATTGTAGATAAAAATTCCTTTTTTTTTTCTTGTTTGATTTGTAAAAAAAACCGCACACACAGAACAAAAATTCTACAATATAATGTGTAGTAAAAAGAAATCTATATGTATGTATATGGCCTTAATAGACTGTTATTCGCGTTGTATAAGTGTGATTGAATCACGCTGGTTGGTTTTCCTTTTTGATAACTTGATTTGGTAAAAGAGGTGGGTATTAGCAAGGAGATACTACGTCATGTTCTATAGTTTTGCATTAATAAAAGCAAAAAGCAAGTTTGTTAAAGCTGTATGGATATTTGTAAGTTCATTAATAGAAACACAGATAAAATTGCAAAATCTCTTTGTATTCGATCAACAATTATTTAAAAAATAATTTAAAACCCCCTTGAATAAGTTGGATTTCAAACAAGATTTCAATGTCTAAGGGACACATTACTTTTGTCTGAACCAGTATATAAAAGCCTCAGTGAAATGGATTATTATAACCAAATTTTTTTTTAATTGTTTTAATTATTTTCTTCACTGACACCGAATTTCACTTTTCACAATGAACAGCTACAACATGTTCAGTTTTCTTTGATCATAATCTGAAGAAAATTTTCCCATGACTAAAAATTGTTTTCTATTTTTCATTTTGTTTTTGTTGTTGTATTTTTTCAGCGTGACAATTTTTGTTTTTATTTTTTTGAATTTTTAAATTAAAATTTTGCACATGTTGGCCCTATTAACGAAATTCTTTTGTTTTTTTATGAATCACTTCAGAAAACTTTATGGAAATAACGAAAACACAAACAAAAAATTCCCTTCAAAAAAAAAAAAAAAAAAAAAATCTTGTCAAATACTTTTCGAAGAAAAAAAGAAAACAGCATACGCAAAAAAGACAAAAACAACAGAAAAATTCCATTAAAAAATATTTTCACGTTTTCGCAGGCGATTTCAAATCAACTTTTTTTTTTCTTCTTTGGTTTTCATTTCTTTTAGGCGGTATTTGCCGTCATCTGTAGCCTGTCGTATTAATTAGAAATTTGTCGTTGTCGGTGGTTATGAGTACGGGGGGGGGGGGGTGGATAAGCCGCAAGAAAAAGAATCAACAATTGTGTGTGGGTGTTTGTCTAAATAGTAATTAAATGAGAAAGAGAGGGAGAGAGAGAGAGATTTATAATGTCCTCTACTACATTGTTTTCTATAATTTATGAGAAAGGGTCTTTCAAAATCGAATTTCATTTTGAATGACACACTTTTTCTTTTAACACAGAAATTAAATAAGTTCCAATTGCTTCGCCAGAGATCCATTAAAGAGTGTTGTTAAGTAGATCTATCACTTTTTTAATGAATGCTAAAGAGTCTGTTAGTTGCCATAGGCTAGTAGGTAGTGTAATGGCTTATTAGACACAAGGTCGTGGTCAACCCCTGGCTCAGCGACTTCCTCTCAGCAGCTCTCTAGCTCTGAGAGTCAAATAAAATTGCCATGAAATGTTTCTCAAAAAGTTTGTCTTTCGGAGTCGACTTTAAACTGTAGGTCCTGCCACTTATGTATACAATTAACACACACTTAATCGGTGGTATGAGAAACTCGGTCATTATCCTAACTAAGGGACTATAATAATCAGTTAAGTAAGTTGGCAAGTAACTGTAATGGCAGTAGGAAGAGAACGACTAGCCTAGAAGCAGCTTTGTAGTAAGATTCAAAATATGCCCCACCACCTATCGTATGTAAAGCATGCCCTAACAACCGAATCTACATAAAAGCCAAGTATTCATAGCTCCAAAGTAACAACTCTGTATTGCGTGGAATCGGACGTGAATTATGCGTGACGACAAAGTTATTTTATTTTGGGCAAATAGCTCCACGGCATTGATTTGTATAGGTTAATATCAGAAGGGTTCCACCTACTGAAACCTATAACGTTAGCAAGATTAGAGATGTCTTTAAACGTAGAATGGTATTCTGAATTAATTTCGATGAAACCACTATGTCTGGATGCAAATTTTTTTTTGGTTTTATTTAATTTAATTCATTGTAGTTGTGGAAATTGAAACTTAAACTTGACAGAATCTGTTAAGTGATAAGAGGAGTGTAAAAGGGAATGAATGAAGAATGCATTTCTACCTGTGCTCTTTCAAAAAAACAAAAAAACAAAAAAAAAGGAAAA
The DNA here is from genome assembly GCA_005959815.1 of Sarcophaga bullata. Lineage (NCBI taxonomy): Eukaryota > Metazoa > Arthropoda > Insecta > Diptera > Sarcophagidae > Sarcophaga > Sarcophaga bullata. The sequence continues at coordinate 1,233,396 of QOCX01000002.1, forward strand.
AAATGTTTTATTTTGATGTTCTTACCCTTAAGATTAAGAATAATTTAAATTTATCACAATTGTTGTTTTTGTTGATGGTTGCTGTTGTTGTTGTTGTTGTTGTTGATGATGCTGTTTATGTTGTTGCTGTTGTTGTTTCGTTGTTGTTACAGGATTTATTAAAGATGTTAGGTTTGTTGCTAATATTATTAATGAATAGTTATTGTTATTGTTGCTGTTGCTGTAATTGTTATTTAAAACAGTAAGCATTATGTTGTTGTTGTTGTTGTTGTTGTAGTTGTAGCTGTATATGACGCCGCCCGCTTGTGTTTGAATAACAACGATTGGCGCCAGCATCTCCGCCGCCTTAGGGCGCGAAACTCAAAACACCACTTTGTTTTACCAAAAGATTTGTTTTTCTTCTTTTTCTTTTTCCTCCTTTTTTTTCTGATTTTGTTATTAACCTGTCTAGTTCTGTTTTTTTTTTTTTTTTTTTTTTATAAAATAATTGTGTTTAAATATTTAATTTAATTTTTTTTTTGTTCTTAATTTCTGTTTAATTTATTAATTTTTTTTTAATTTACTTTGTTTTAGTATTCTTTTGGAATTTCTTTTTTACTTGTTTTTTTCTTTTCTTTTTTTTCTCTTTCCTTTCACTTGAAACTGTAAATTTTATTGATATTTTTCTTGTTGCCCATTATAAGATAATAAATATTGACACATAAACACTTTACCACCTACCCTACACATTTGAGAGACACGGACACACACTTTTGATTTTCGTTTGCTCTTCGTGCGGCATATGTATGTGGGTTTCTAAATATTGTTTGCTTGCCTGCGTATATGTGTGTGTGTATTTATGCATATAAAAGGTGTCACTTAATATAATATTTTATGTGTATGTGTATGTATGTTATTATTATTATTATTGAATTGTATTCTCCTACTTTGTAGAAGAGCACATATTTCTTATATTTTTTTTGCGTTAGTTGTTGTTGTTGTTATTTCTTTTATTATTATTCTATGCTCTTATATGTACATATGAACTAAATATTATTGACTTTGTTACTGCTGTGCTGTGCTCTTTTAAAGAAACCCGTCTCCTTTAATATAACGGGGTTTAATAAAACACGTTTTTCTGCTTTGATTTGTTTTTTTTTATTTTTTTTAATTTGTTTTAGGAATTCTTTTGATTATTTTTTGTTTGTTTTGTTGTTTTAATTATTTTTACCAACGTAAACTAATTAATTTTGTTAATTATTTTATTCTTCTATTATTTATTTATTTAAAGGAACACTTTTTAATTTTTTAAACCATAAAATCGAAATTAAAAGCACAAAAAAAAAGGAAAAAAAAACAAAAAAATTATAATGAATTAAGACGGTCTAAGTAAGTGTTAATAAAATTGTAGTTCGAGACCCGTACCGTCGTGCTCTTCGCTTGACAATGTGCTTCTTTTCTACGCTGGTTCTATAACAGTTTCTTTTTTTACTTTTGGTGTTTTTCTCCTTCTTCTTGTTATTTTCTTTTTTTTCTTATTTTTTTTTTCTTATTTTTGCTGACTTTCTTTCTTTTGTTGTTGGTGCTTTTGGTTTTAATTTTAGTTTATTTTTTTTTTGTTGCTGTTTGCTTTGTATTTATTATTGTTATTGTTGTACTTTTACTTTTATTATTGTTTAAGGGTATTTCTTTCTTTTTTTTTTGTTGTTGTTTGTTTCTGTTGGTGCTCTTGGTCTGTTCTCAGTTGTTTAAGTATGAAGTATGAGTATGACTTGAAATGTAGTCGGCAATTGTAAATGTTGGCTCTAATCAAATAAGTTGGTTCTGGTGCTTGTATCGAACACTCTCCTCTCGTTAAATCTCATCTCATGGCATTGTTGTTGTATAAATAGGATTTTACTTTAGCAATTACTTTGAATTTTTAATACACTCTCTCTCTATCGGCTCTCTATTATTAATAAAATGGTGTTGACTTTATGAATTATTCTTTATTTCATTTCATTTCGTTTTCTCTAATAAACCATCGTTTTGGTTTTGTTTTGTTTTCATAATTCTTGTTGTTGTTGTTGTTATTATTGTTGTTATATTTCCGAATAAAATTTCATGTAAACACAATAATTTTTGATTTCTTTTTAAATTCTTTACCTTATCACTTTAACTTTAATGAGTGTAGCTAGCATGTAGCATGTAAATAAAAGCCGCCTTTTAATTTAATTTTTAATTTTCATTTTAAAATTTTTATTTTATGGCAAAAAAGCAAACGCATTAATTTTTTTTCTTGTATTTTTTTTATATTTTCTTTTTTTTTTTTTTGGTTTAATAAAAATATTTCTTGTGATGTATAAAAAAAAAAACGCAACAACAATAAAATAGATTTTGTATATATGCAAATATTTTATAAAATAAAAACAGAAAAAAAAAATTCTTTTATCAGCTTAATTTTCTATGCGAAACGAAAAATATGCGAACACTAATCGTTGTACACACTCGTCCACAACACCGGTTGTTTCAGTACTAAAAAACACACCAACGAAGTGTTTGTTTGCGACAGTCGTCAGTATTCGCAAGGCACTCACTGTGATGTTTTGCAATGCTGCCACTTGTTTTTAAGTGCAAATTGAGAGTATGTTCTGTAGGAAATCGGCCAGAACCAAAAACAAATGCGAGAACAGTAGTATGAACAACAACAATAGCCAACAGCAATTGAAACAATTGTGTTAGTGAGAGAGTAAATGTAAGAAAAATATTGTAAAACAAAAGTACACCACACTCTATACCATAAACCGCAAGCGCTTTAAATTTAAACAATAAAAAAAGGGAAAGTAAAATAAAAAAAAACTTTTTGCAAATTATTGTTGTAACTATTTGAAGAGGAAATACTTTGAATGTTTCAAATTAAAGTTGAAATTACAGAAATATTTGAGTTTGTTACTTATGCTCCACGCTTTATGAGGTTTTTTTGATGAAATTCACAAAAGAATAACGAAAATATTGGAGCCAGAGCATAACTGACCGTTAAGAATCATTTCACTAAACCGGGATACTAACAAAAAGTTCGAGTGTTATACGACAAAAGGCAATATAAACCAAGTTTACATGTTCTAAACATATCCTCAATTGACAGACTGCGTAGAATGGTAGCCAATCAAGAATTGTTCGTTAGAAAAGTTATGAACTCGTTTACAGTCGCCACGTTAGTACATAAAGCAGTAATTGCATTCAAATAGTTGAGCAGCAGGTCATATGCATCGTAGGCTAATGCTCCGGAAGCTTACTGATGTACATTAACCTTGTAATTTATGGCACCCATTACCAACTGCCACCGTGGTCTAGTGGGTAGTGTGTTGGCTTATTAGACGAAAGGAAAAAAATATGAAAAAAAAATATTTCTTCGGCGGCTTCCTCTCAGCAGATTTCTGGCAATAACTCTGAGAGTAAAAAAAATTGCCATGAAAAATTTCACAAAAAATCTGTCGTTCGGAGTTGACATTAAACTGTAGGTCCCGCCATTCATGTATAAAATTAACACACACAACATAAGTGATGTGAGAAGCTAGGCCGTAATCCTGACTGAAGGGTTGTAATGGCGAATTATGTTATGTATGTATTACCAACTGGTAATAGAAATGAAAACTTCTGAAAACCAACTTTTCCAGTAAACACTTCTACTATTTTATAGAATGTTGTTCTTTTTTTTTGTCATTTGAATTATTTTCTTCTAAATAATTCATAAACAATAATGTTTTTATTTAATTTTTGTTTAAACAAAATATTTTAACAATTAGAGACTTAAATTAATATGTCCTTGCATTGTAATGTGATTGTAATTGTGAGAAAATTACAGAAATTAAAATGACCTTTTCAAACTATTCACGAAAACTTTTTATTTTTGTCGACGCAGCTCTATCAGACGTATGGCATCACCTCCTTTATTTGCATGAACTCAGAAGAAATTACAAAAAACAAAAAACAAAAACAAAAACAAACGTAAAATAAAGGAAAATGTTACCTTTTCTTGTTTTCGCTCTAAAGAGTAGAGTCTCTTGTATGTGTTGTGCACATGTGTAAGTGTTGTGTACTTCTTTCTGCCATGTTGGGCAGAAAATGTTGGCTCTTGTGACGTATGTGCAATGTATACATCCGTTCTCATACACATCCATTCTCTCTTTCTCTCTCAAACTGTAACTCACGTTTCCTTGCACACACGTTTAAAGGTTGGTAATAAACAAGTATTTCATACACATGCTGTGCCTGTTGTTTATGTTTACATACGCATACAGATACACATACACATACATACATATTGTTGTAATGAATAAGTGTGGATTTCATACACATGCTGTGCATGCGAGTTTTAATTTTTATTGTTGTAGGACGTGTGTGTGTGTGGGTGTATGTGTTTCTTGTTGTTGTTCTTTAGTGTGGAATATCACAGTTTTATAAAGGATTTCGGGGAGGCTTAAAGAATTTGTTTTTCGTATTAGAAAAAGACTTTATTTTCTTTATTTTTTTTGAGCATAAATGAGTTCTAAGAGAGAATTAAAATCTTTTTCCCTGCTTTTTTGGATGATTACGGATATTATTGGGTAAGACTATTATTGCAATAAGTTAAGACTATCTTAGGATTTAAAAAAAAAAGTACAAATTAGTTAATTAATCATAATCATTCGAATCATAATCATTTGAATTTATAATATTGTCTCCAAAGTTATTTGAATTTAAATCAGTCAAGCAAGGGCAATAGGTGTATATCATGCCATGGAGGAATCTAAGGCAATAAGCAATAAGTTGCCTTCAAAATGTGTGAATTGGGAAAAAATGTTTGGAAGGAAAGCAAGAGAGGGCCTCAGAATCTTTGCTAATTAAATTTTTTTGTTGAGTAATGACCTTGTTAAAATGTCAACAGTACTTGTTCAATATGTAGATTCAATAATGAGGCGAATGAAGCATCATAACAGATATCTACAGCCAATACGATATTAACGCATCACAGAAGGAAACATCTATTTGCGTATCCAGTACTACACGAGTGTATTTAACCTTACTGATCGTACTGAAGCTAACAAATTTGCAAGACACATTATAAGGATATATATACCCTATTCGATATACCCTATACCTATACAATACCCTATAAAGGTTGAGGACAGTACAATCCATCGCTTGGTGACACTTTTATGACACCTCCACACATTATTGGTTATAATAGTGCGGCTTTAATCGGGACTGTTTAGGCTTATTGTTATAAAAAAAACAACTTCTGAGTTCTTCAAGCTTAACATATAACCATGATGCTTGAATTGAGTGAACTTATAGCTTCATATGGTTATCAAGATTTCCTCCAGTTCCAGCCAATTTAGAAAACTGTCCAAAGGAATGTATATACTTTCGTTTTAAATACTTATGTACACTTTCTTTCTCACATTTGCTAAAAATAAAGAACTCAAATCCGTATCTGGAAATAAAATCGGGTTTTTTCCAATTACAAGAAAGCAACTTGAAAGAATTTTTCTATTTTAATTGTTTTTTAATTGTTTGCAGCTGCTCCATCATTTCTTTTTTTATACTCATATTATTAAACATTTCATACAGTGGGGAATAACGTCTTGAAAAAATTTATTTTTTATTTTCATATGCTAAACCACAACATCCATAATTATTAAGTAAATCAATTTGTTTTATTGTTGTAAATAGCATTGTAACAATGAAGTGGTAAATAATTATAGCTGAAGTGTTGCTATTTCAAGTATTCCTACAACTAACTATACAGTGGTAAGCAAAACAAAATTTTTTAAATTAATATTGCATGTTTGTTCTCTTTTGAAAGTTTCTTTTTCGTTTTATACTGTACTCTACTGTACTATACTGTACTGTAAAAATAAAAAATAAAATATTTATTAACTATTACAACCGTTTAACATACATAATTAACAGTATTCGTATTTATTTTAAGTGTCCAATAACTAGGCATTATATTACAATTACTGATTATAACTGTAAATAGTATGTATTTAATACAATACAATACAATAAATTAATACATACTCTCTCTCTTGCTCAGTTTCAATTGTTACTCACACTTACACACTGTCTCTCTCCCTTTGAGAAGCTTGTCTCACACTCAATTGTACTTTTAAAGTTATTAAGTGACCGTTATTGTTAGACAAGCGATGTCAAACGAACGTAGATTTTAGACGATGTCTGTTTGTTTGTATTTTCCATACAAAAATATGTTCGTGTTGTTGTTATTATTTATTTCTATTATTATTCTCCAATTACTGGTTTTTAGTGTGACGACAATTATTTGTAAACAGAACAACAAAAAAATGCCCAAAGAAAGAAAAAACCGTATTAAAGAGAGTGAGCAAGTAAGAAAGAAATTAAGGGAGTCAGAGGGTTTGTGTGCAGTTAAACAATAATAACTGCTTACACAATAGCAATGATTAATAAATAGTTGAACTGTATTTACAACAAATGAAAACAAAGCAAACAGCATTTAAACTTTGCTTTGAGAAACTTAATAATAAAGTTACCAGATGTTGTTCTGTGCTATGATGTATGTTGACATTATCTTTTATTTTGATTTTATTGTTGTAATTACAATGTGATTCATTGTTTATAATACAACAATAAATATTTTACTTTTGTTATTATTTTAAATTGAATTTATTTTTTGTGTACACATTGTAGTATGTAATGTAACTGGCTGTGTATGCGGTAGTGTCTATACCATGTGCAACATTATAATTAAATATCATGCAATCAGCTACTTTATACTGAGGCCTTTTTCGCTTTGATCTGAGTTACAGTGTCGGACAAAATAAAGTAGAAAATTGCTAAAAAGAAAAATTTCAAAAAAAATAATTTTTATTTAAACAAAGAATTAAATTCGGGAAAAATACTTTTAAAATAAACGTGCCTGGATGTGTTTTGTGTTTTTTACCTTTGTCTCGTATTTCTGCGGCTCTAAAATACCTCAAATCCAGAAGAAATATGATGTTTTTTTTTTTGAAAGTTTCACAATATATTTAAAAAATATTATAATTTATTTCGATCACATGATTTCTATAATTTACTTTAATCGACACTGCAGTTTTGCATAGGATATTAATGGCTAAGCAAAAATCTTTTTTATGAAAATAATTATAAGCAGTACAGTTCTATTACAATTTTTATTTTTAATTATTTTAATACCGTGTGTGTACTATTGCCTGGGATTTATTTACTTTTCTTTTATAATTATAAGAAAATTATTTTCTTAATTTATTGGCGCATTCTCAAAATAGTTTCTCTTATTTTTGCAATTTAAATAAAGAAAAAAAAAACAAAAACACAAAAACTAAATTTATTATATCGTGTTGTTTTCTTTTTAAACACTAGACAAAAGTACCATGTCTTTAATATAAAACAAAAAAACAAAAAAAAATACAGAATAAAACAATAAAAAAAAGTAAATTGTTTAATTTGACCATGAATTTATTTACAATCAACTTTGATTTGTTTACCCTCAGATACATAAAAAACAACAATTTTTTGAGAACATTTTTAAAACAATTCATTTGCTTAACACACACACACACACACACGCATACACTATACAAACCAATTAATTTCTAAACAGCTATTCTTCTAAAGGTTTTGCTTGCCTTTCCTTTTTTTTTGTTTTTTTTTGTTTTCTTCTTAATTATTCAAATTCTGAAGTCAATAAGTCAATAGTTTTTTACTGCACCATAAAAAAAAAGACGGAGAGAGAATTCACGGTAATAATAATGAAAGAAAAAAGACCAAGAAAAAATAATTACAAACACGAACTACCGCTGCTAGACATAAAAAGCTATAATAATGCCTCTTTAAATGTAAACAAAACAGCACACAACAACATGAACAATTATTACAAAATCTTATTTGCGTNNTTTTTTTTTTTTTTTTTTTTTTTTTTTTTTTTTTTTTTTTTTTTTTTTTTTTTTTTTTTTTGTGTAGCTCCAGGTGTTTGTTTATATTTAATCTGGTTGTACATATAAAGTGTTAGTAGATGTTAAACATAAACAAATAAAAATAAAAAAAAGGTGAACAAGAAAAAAAAGCGCATAACGTTATAATAAAATTATTTTATTGAGTTAAACAATAACACAAAAAAAAAAAAAAAAAAACTCGACATCAAATAAGTAAACAAAATATACCCCTTATAACACCCTCTCTATTCCAATGGAAATGCTGTTGTTTTTTTAATACATGAGTGGCAATTACACACTCCCATACAATACAACCAAAATGACTCTCTTTTTAACTCTTGCTGCTCTTACTCTGTGTGTGTGTGTGTGTGTGTGAATTCTAATAAAATTTGTTTACATAAATTACCTTAAGAAACACAAATACATACATGTGATATAACAGTTACATGAGTAAACATATAATCTTGGTGCATAACAGCAAAGCATACAGTCAGCTACAATAAAATGTTCACACTATAATACATGGTATACTGATATTTTAGGATTATTAATGCTTATATGCAATTGAAAAGTTTACGTATTGCCATCTAAAGTGATTAGTCATTTGTAACCCAAATCGAGTTAGAATGCAATTTAATGTGTTAAAATTATTTACTGCACTGTATGTGTTTATTTTTCCATGCCATTCCTAATATAATACTCTTAACAGCTATAGTAACAACAACATCAACTGCATTTCCTTCAATATGGCGTAGATAGAGACAGTGAAAGGTGGGAGGATGTGTGAGAACGAGAGCATTAAATAAAAATCCACTCAAGTGGTATATAAACGTCAGAACAACAACAAGCACTTAATTAAGAACACACTCAAGAATCAACAGCTTCTCTTCATAAATTATTATTTGTTTATTGTTGTTGTTATTGCTATTGCTGATGATAATGATGATTTTGTTGTCAACATAAAGGGCTTCGAGGAAAAGAATTTAAAATAGCCTTTTGATACAACAACATCAGAGCAACTAATTAAACATAAAAAATCATGTTGTTGTTGTTGTTGTTGTAGCATTAAGTAGGGATTTGTTTCTTCGTCATCGTATTATTTCGTAACAAGAACAAGAGAGAAGAGAGTTCAATTATTTATTTATTGTTGTTAACCCGATTTGGTTTTGTAAATTGAGGTTAAGAGCATAACTTATAAATGGCAAATGGACAATTTTGCATACATTTTAAATGATAAGGTCAAAATATAAATTCTAAAGGGGTTAAGTTCCAGTAGCCAAGATTTATGTTTACATAAAGAAATTTTCTGTGAAAATTTTAAATAAAATTTAGAATGAAATTAAACTCATTAGAGTACTATTCTGAGGCACAAATGCCGTTTGCAAATTCATTAGAATTTGCCATTAGAATTGTTTGGTTATGAAATAAACAGAAAGCAATGAATAATTTGTCTCCTCTTTAGAAAGAGAGGCATTTAATGTCCTTAGAAAATTTATTTTGAAAATCAGCAAAAGTTAAGAAAACTTGTGTATGAAATAGATTTTAATTGCTGGCTTTGTTTTTGTTTTGTCATAATAATAAACAAATTATTTTAATAAAATTTGCATAAATAATTCATTAAAATGATTGTGCTAAAACAATTTAAAACATTTGCAAAATTGGTAATTTATGAACATAAAAAATATTCAAGAATTGCGGCTATGAAAAGTAAAAAATCAAAAATTTTTATTTCAATAGAGTATGCGTAATATTTTCAATTAAAGATTTAGTATACGCTCCTTGTTGACGGGGATAAAAACAGTATTGTTCATGAATGTTCATGAATGCTCGCCGTAGTCTAGTAGGTAGTAGTGTGTTGGCTTATTAAACCAAAGGCCAGGGTTCGTATCCCTGATCAGACATTAAATACGAAATATAAAAAAAATATTTCTTCGGCGGCTTCTTCTCAGCAGATTTCTAAGAGTAAATAAAATTGCCATGAAAAGTTTCTCAAAAATCTGTCGTTCGGAGTCGATTTTAAACTGTAGGTCCCGCCACTTATGTATACAATTAACGCACACAACATACAGTGGTATGGGAAGCTAGGCCGTAATCCTGTCTGAAGTATTGTAATGGTCAATTATGTATTATGTATGATTGCTCTCCGTTCATTCTGTATGGAGTATAAGCATAGTCGCAGAGTGCCAAATCGGCACACATATGAAAACTTATACATACGATAATACATACCAGAAATCGGCAATGAATTGCTTTTTTGCTACTCATAAGCACTCATGAAATTTTGAATATAGTAAGTGATTCATTCGTACTCACTACAACGTTGATTTATGAGTACAGGTCGCAATGAGTATGAGTACAACATTGACTCAAACTCATACTATTCGAAATATGTTTGATTCATAAGCCTATACACTTAGATAAATACTTATAATATGTACTTAATGATTTGAGTGACTCGGAATTACATATTGTTACAAAAATGGAAATGATTTAACTTCGTTTAACATTAAAATGTTAAACAAAAGCTACAAAAACAAAAACAACGGACTTGTTTGCCTGATTGACAAATAAAGAAGAATAAAACAACAATATCAGTACAACGAAAAAGGGATAAACACGTAAACAACAAACAACAACAACGGCAGGAACAAGCGTAAACAACCTACACTAACAACAAGCATGCAAACATGTATGAATGTAAACATGTTGTTTACATTTATAGAATTCTCTTGAAGGCGAAGACTAGAACCTTCGCCTACGAGAACATTCATCAGACTGTTTACGTCGTGATATAAAAGGCAAAGCAAAGCATGAAGGATCGGAGTAGACTTCAGTCAGTCTTGTGTAAAGACAAGTTGCATGTGAAGTAAACCAATCGTGGTTTGAAGATCTCCGTTACAAAGATCTACAGAACAATTGTGTGATAATTGTTATTGTTTATCGCAAAGGGCATAAACAAAGGAATAACAAATAAAGCAATTGTTGTTGTTAGAATCAATTGTGAACAGTGGCACACAAAAGTTGTGTGATTAATAAAGGATTTTATTAAAATTAAACACAAATTTATTTTTATTTTTTATTTGCAATCTACGAGCTCATATTTTAAACGTTTTTAAAAGGTAAAAACGTAACAATATTAAAATTTGATCTTAGTTATTGTTGTTGCATTTACAACAGAAGAAAAAAGACACATAAGCAGAAAACGCAGCGCAGCAAACAGACCAAACACACAACATTCTAGTAAGTACTTTAGTGTTCGTATGCGATTCATACTTATTTCGAGATTCTTTTTTATGTTGAGTTATGGACATCATACGTGTTGTCAAGTATGAATATGATGAGCACTTCAAACTTTGAATATGTGCTGATTGATCTCTGATAACTATAACTTAATATCACACAAAATATCAGTCAAACAAATAAAATTTTATAATTTCTTGCATTTAATTGAGAATTCATAATTAAAAAGAAAAAAGAAACATTTTGTCTTTATTAAAAACATTTTCATTTTATAATTTAATTTTTATTTTCATTTTTATTTCTTTCTAATTACTACTTATTATTGTAATTTAAAATTAAATTAATTGCTTAAATTTTACTTCCTTTCATGATAATGAGAAAAACGACTTTCACTTCATTATTATCATTACAAGTACCGTTATAATAATCATTAACGTTAACATTAATATTAACATTGTATTTGTTTTTTATTTTTTCTATTGGTTTTTCATCCTGTCACTTTTTTTTCTTGTCTTGTAATTGTTTGGTTTTCTTTCAATATATTGCACTTAATTAATGTGGATAATTATTTATAAAAAAACAAAACAAAACAAAATTAAAAACAATAAATAATTTAATTTGTTGTTTATTTATTTTATGTGTGTTGTTGTTGTTGTTGTTGCTTCTCATATAAATGGATGTCTGGTTCTTCGTTTCTTTTTGGGATAATCGTAACCCTCAAAATCATCTTCAATTTCCTGCTCTTCACTGTATTTCTTTTTATATTCCTCATGATGATGTTTCTTAGGCTCTTTTACTGGCACCGGTATAGGCAGCGGTACTTTTTTCACCAATGTTTTCGTATGGACGTGTGTGTGATGTTTAACCGGTATATGGATTCGTATTCTATAAATGAAAATGGTTTTTTTTTTAGAAAAAATAATAAAATCAAGAAAATAATACTGGATTTTAAACTTACTTGAGATTTTCTTTCGATGGATAGGCTGAAGTTAGTGCTAAAATTAGGGTAGTGATGTATAGGAATGTAAAGACCTGTTTAAAGAAAGCAGAAATCTTTTTAAGCGTACTGTTAACACTTGTTTTGTTGTCTTTTTTTTGTTTTTGTTTTTGTTTCTTATAAAAACAAAAGAATACTTTACAGAAAGCTTTTACTGTAGAACAAAACTTTTTGTTTTTTGTATAAAACTTAACGTACAATATGGTAACACTGTTAAAAAGAAGCTTTTCATTGTACTTTAAATAAAAAATTTAAAAATAAAATAATAAAACTGAACTAAAGAGTTAACAGTGATCATACAGGAGAAAAATAATTTTTTTTTATTATTATTTGAAAAGAATTTAAAAAGTAAGCTTTATAAGGTGTAGTAAAAAGAAATTCATATATTATGAAAAACTGAATTTTCATTTCTCCATCTTCTGACTTAAAAGTCTAATCTGATCAAGCAAGTTGCCATTAGAAAATGTTCTGTGGTGTTCTATAATGTTCGTATAGGCATTGCTTGATAAGGCATCAACAGGAGGCATCAGCAAAGACATATTACGTCATACTTTACAGTTTTTCTAAGATTGCAGACAGACGGAGAAGACGGCAGATAGAACTACAGTGGAAGATATCGTTGATGCACAAATTTTTACAAAAAACTAAAACGTTAAAGAGCCCTATAAACTTTCAATTGTAGGATATATTGCTGTAACCTGGAAAAGAGTAGATAGGTTTAACGTAGTAGATGGGTTAACGTATGACGAATACGTTTGTTGGAGAAAATTTTCTATGAAAGAGATATAATGGAAATATAATATAGCAGCGCATATTGAACATGAATAGGATCATTATAACGAAGCATAACTTCATGCCAATGCAACATATTTCTTTTAACTGCACCAAGTCAGAGAACAAATTCTTTTTTGCTTGAAATCTCTTAGACTGGATTCAAACAAGATATGATCAATTTCATTACGAATCTCTGATACTAAAGCTAGCACATGTTAAAATTTCTTTTAATGTTTTCAACTATTTGCTTAACTAAATTCAAGTTGAATGAATTTTTTTCTCTTAAATATTTGATTTGTACTGTATTTAGTATTAAATTTAATGTTAAACTCTTTAAAAATAATCTTTTCAAACGTTTTTAAACATTTACAGGCAATTGCACTTCACTAATTCTCAATAGTTGTTAATAAGATTGATTCACCATTTTTTTTTTAAATTATTTTTTGTTTCTTATCATATTTCTTATTTTAAATTTGAATTTAATTTTGTTGAACAACACTTACTCCTCTTGGAAAATACATTTTTTTTTTTGGAAGATTTTTTTTTATTATTTTTCTGTTTATTTTTATTAAAAAAAAAATAAGACAAAAGTTTTTGTTGTATTTCCGTATCACGTTTAAGAGACAACCTTGTAAGACGGCGAGTACCGTTATTATTATTAGTGGATTAAAGCTGTTGCAGGCGTTTAAATATGAATTTAAGAAACATTAACGACCAGCTTCAAAACAAGTTTTAAGGCGCTGTTTCTTATTTTTTTTTAATACAATCTATTGCTGCAACTTGTTGCAACTTGTTATGTTGCATTTACTGTTAAAGAAAAAGCCAAAAAAAAAAAAAAAGAAAAGGAAAAATACGATACAATATAACAATAATAATAATTTACAAGATTTTACCCAGTGCCAATGAGGGAAACAAAACAAAAAACAAAAACAGAAAAAAAAAGAAATAAAACGAAATCACATTCAAGTTTTAAACGCAAAACATATTTGCAGTTCACTGCAGAAGACATTCACCAACATTTGTGACTGCATTTGATTGTTGTAACTCTATTGCTGTCACATATCACTGCCAACGATTAGAGTATGTTACAGACATTCAACAACATAATCAACAGCGTAATGGAGTAACTGTGCTAATTAGGTTTCGTAAAGAATTTTGGTTACCCTACTTGTATCCCTTCGAGTAGAAATTTAAATAAAATTTCTTTCAGAGGTCGGCAATGAAACGTTTTTTCGTTACTCATAAGGACTCATGAAATTTTGAATATAAGTGGAGTAAACAATATTGAAATTTAACTACTCACTCTGATTCATTCGTACTCAATACAACATGGATTTATAAGTTTAAGTTGCAGTGAGTATGCGTACAGCATTAACATCAAACTCATACCATTCGAAATATGGTGATTCGAATCATTTATCAACATTACAGTCTTCGTTATTGTTGCATTTACAACGAAAGGAAAAATACACATAAGCAAAAAACATGGAGAAGCAAGCTGAGCAAACACACAACCTTCAAATGAGTATTTTACTATTCGTACGCTAATCATACTTATTTCGAGATTCTTGTTTTTGTTCAGTTGTGGAAAGTAGAAATCAACAACATCATACTTGTTGTTAAGTATGAATATAATGAGTACTTCGAACTTTGAAATATGAGTACAGGTTCCATGATATTCAAATAAGTATGAATGCGTATCCATAAGTACTAGAAATTATGAGTATGATTCATTTCTACTCATCTTTTGGAATACTCATTGCTGATCGCCTTGCTCAGTCGTGTTTTTCAAATGTTACATTCCAAAGACAAAACTTTGTTCATTTCCTTGCTGTCGGTAGGCAAAATATTTTTCTATACAATGGAACCCCGGTAAAATTAAAACAAAAAAAATTTTGTTGTTTTGCAAGCGTGGACCATGAAGTAATTTTTTTTTTTCTGAAATGACAGTCTGTCTGTCTTGTTGTTGGCAAACCATAAAAAAAAACCCAAATTGTTAAATTTGAAGACAGTTTTTCTTACGAATGTCATGGTTATGAGAGCCTGAAAACATTTGAAATTAAATTTGAAAACATTTTGGAAAAAAAAATTTAATTGAAGTTGAAGCCGAAATGAAAAAAGAACATGACAATATGAATGCCTTAAGTGCAGTCATAAAATTGTTTATTTTTTCTTGTTTTTTTTTTCTTTCATTATTATGACATCAACCCATATTGGTATGAAATGTAATAAATTTTCTTGTGTTGTTTTCTTTTTTTCTTTTTAGATGCAATATTAATAATTGTTAATTGTTTAATAAAAAGTGTGGCTAATTGAGCGATTTTGTTGCAGTTAAAAAATGTGATTTCAAAACAGCATTGTCGTCATTCGTGTCTTCGATATCGATTAATCACTCTAAGGACTAGCTAAATATAAGGTTTATAAGGTTTTTCTCTTTACAATTCATGTTTAGTATGGAATCAGCACGTAACTCTAGAATGAATGTTGAAAATATAAAAGCTCTCTTACTTACTTATTTGCTTACTTAATTGTCCATTAACAACCGGATATAAATGATTTTGGCCTGCCGTAACACATTTTTTCAGCCGCCTCTGCTTCTTGAGCGCTTTTTCTAGTTGGTCACACCAAGGCAAGGGCTTCTTCGATTTGGTCCTTCCAAAGCAAACAAGCTCGACCTCTTCGCTGACTTCCTCAGATCCCCGCATCAAATACTCGTGCCGCCGGAGCTTCCTCTCCTATAAGAACCTGGCCGAGCCAGTGCAGCCGCTGGATGTTAATACGCTACACAACGTCTATATCGTATTGTATATCATACAGCTCACTGTTGGATCGGATGTGGAAATCAACGCCAACTTGCGCTCGACCGAAGATCTTACGTAGTACTTTTCTCTGGAATATTCTCAAGGCTGCTGCATCAATGCTTAAAAGAGTCCATGCCTCTGCGCCATAAAGAAGCACGGACAGAATGAGCGTCTTGTAGAGTATAAGTTTTGTAGTACGAAAGAGGTCTCTGCTACTCAGTTGCCTATTGAGACCATGGTAGCACCTGTTTGGCAAGAGTGATCCTGCTCTTGATCTCCAGACTGACATAATTTTTGGTGGTAACGGCGGAGCCAAGATAAATAAATTCTTTGACTATATCGAAAGTATAGTTATCGACTGTTATCTGAGATCCAATACGCCGCACGTCACTTCTTCAACCTCCTGTTGTCGTTATTATAAACTACCCTGTGTTCTGTATTCTCTCTTGATTATGTCGAGTCGGCGCAAAAGTAGATCGGCGGACATTGGCCGGCTTTCCATTTGTCACTCAATTGACAGATTTTAGTAAATAAATCATCAACAATTGGCCTATGGGAAAAACCTCTTTCCATGCACGACGTTTTTCGTTGAGTGTATAGCATTTTAAAGTTGCATATCCTGCTGTCTCAATTTAACCCCAGGCTGTTTAAATAAACGGCGACTGTCAGTCAATTTCTATCAGCATCTTTATGTAGCAATAATCCAAACGTGAGAGTGTACTTTTTCAAGCTTTAATATCAGTGACGTGATAATCATGTTTTTAAGACCAAAGATATTGACAACATTGTTCGGTAGCTAGTTCAATAAATAATTTAAATTCAATAATCAGGTGTGCATTAGTTTTTGCTCGATTATTATTGGCAAAAGAAATGAAAATGAAAATGAAAAACTGAAGCTGAAACTGAAACTGAAACTGGTAAACTGGTAAACTAGCCCCCAAAGAAAATTTCAAATCGTTTACTGTTTCTTTCATGGAAGCAACACAAACACAAACTTGAAGCAGTTGAGGAAAAACTTCCTCATTTTAACAAAAGCTAATGATGGAGATGATTGCGATGGTCGTAAGCTAGTAAGAGCCACTGCTGCTACTACTATTGCGATTGCTGCTGCTGTTGTTTTTGCTGTCAACAACAGGTAATTTTTTGATTATAATTTTTATTTTTCTTTTTTTTTCCTATTTTTTTTTTTTTTTTTTTTTTTGTTTTGTCTTTGCAAATCTGTTACTTCCGCTTGAATTTGAAATCAAAGCAAAGCAAAGCAAAACAAAAAGAAAAACAGAAGAAAATTTAAATAAAAATCCAATTTCATTTCAATTTAATTAGAATGATTACCTAAAAATTCCCTATGGATGGAGGGTAGGCTAAGTGTAATATGTTTGTACGTATATTAAGTCACTCTGGTTATTGTTCTAAATTAGAACCGACCGGAAATACCTGGCATTAAAAAAAAAAAACAAAAGGAAATAAAAAGGAAAGAGAGCGAGAAAAAGCAACGCAAACATACAATATCCGGTTATAATAAATTTCATTTCAGCCTCTTATTTCAAGTTGTTTTACTTCATTACAGTTTTGCTTCAAAACAGTTTTGCTTAAAACCGGCAAGAAAAAAAAAAGAAAAGAAAAATCAAAGAAAATTACTGGCTTATTCACAGCTAATGTATGTTAGTCATACACTGTCTTAAATTAATGCTGCTGCCAAAGTTGTTTTTAGCCATTTGCATGGCTACATTACATAATTCGTTAATAAATTTACCAAACAAAAAAAAAAAAAAAACACGAGTATCGTATACCCCATAAGTATTTCAGATCTGCCAATATCCAGATATAAGCAAGCAAAGCCAATTACACTCTTTTATTTTGCGCTAAACGCTTCTCAATCCACATTTTCGTTAATCATGGAAAAATTTTTTTTTTTAAATTTTGTTTTGTTTTGAATTTCCAGTTTAAACGTTATATTTAAACCAGGTTTTGTGTATGCACATCAGCACATGTGATTAGCAAGCCTCACGTTCAATGGGTTGCCTGCCTCCTGACCATTGAACAAAATTACTCTTCACCATCGAAGTTCAGGGTTCGTCACACGTAAATAATGTATAACAAGTGAAAACGAACTCATGGAAAAACCAAGCGAGTTCGTGTGTATGTTTGTTATGTTCGTAAATTGTTTGTGAATTGTTTTGGGAAATGAATTTCACAAAAGAGCGTTAAATATTGTATTTCGCTAAATGGATTGAAGGCCTAATTATTATGCTTAGAAGGGTAATATGTTGCATATTTCTTAACAATAAAATCCTATAATAATATTATTAGGTGTAGTAAAAAAAAAGTCATTAATTTTGTCGTTATTTGTATCAGAGTGATTACAATCACATCAGTGAATAGTGTTTGTGATTTCGTGATCCGGTAGGTAATGTGTTCGCTTACTAGACGTGAGTCTATGGTTTAAACTCCAGTCCAGATATTTGGAGAAAAAAAGAAAATTTGAGAAAATATTTCGTTGTGCCATCTTAAAGCTGACATTGATACTGAGGTACCAAATGGCCAGAAGGACTCCACTCCGTAGTAATACTACAGTAGTTCCGGAGGGGCACAAAGAGTCTGTAGTTAAGGAGAAGGTGATTTAGTGGCCGAGGGCTTTACACACGGAGGAAAAAATACCTTTCAGTGCTATAAAGGATAGTCAGGCTGGGAAAGTGAGCGGAAAGGAAGAGTTACAAAAATACTTTGAACATAGAACCATGAGTATTTTAAAACTAAATAAGGGCGACCTGAGGACGCTAATACGCGTACACTTCGTATTACATCTACGACTGAAACGTATTGGCATGGTGGAAAATGATGAATACAGAAGACATGGTGAAGATATCGAAAGCAGGGAATACTTTTTGTGTCATTGTCTAGTTTTCATAAGCTCAAGATTAAAATATTTTGGAGATGACACTATACCAGGCATAAATCATCCCAGAGGAGTGGAACTGGAAGAAGTTAAGAAAGTTTATACAAGAAATAGGCTTTCTATAGAAGGTATGGCTGATGTTCGTAATGGTGAGTGCATAACAAGTCTACATGATGGCTTGTTGTGTACTCCTTCAGCCTTTGTCTCTTCCTTTCTTTGGGGACCATATAACAGTTAACATTCATTGTTGCCAAAACCCACCAATTCAAACAAACAGGCAGACATTCATTATTGTTTATATTGTGACTTGAAGTTTTTATTACAAATAATTTAAAAAAAATTATGAACTTTTTAAATTTTTTTTTTTTGAGTTTTTTCATTTTTCATCAAACAAAGCGAACATAACCACAAAATACAAATAATAATTAAGGCAACAACAAGTAAAACAATTTAAATGGGGCCATAAACATGTTGGACGCCATTGGAAAACCACAAATTTGTCGCTAATGATGTTGTCGTCAGTTACACACCGGGAAATGTCTGGCCATAAGAAGAATTTAATTTCCGGTGGTACAGTTTTTAATACCACAGCAATAGTCATAACAATACTAATACACTAACACCAGTGTACCAGTTGCCACATTGAAAAAGTGGGTGTTTTTTTTTTTTTGTTATTGATTGGTTGGCATAAGAGATCGAAATTTAATTGTATTGAAATAGAAAGAGAGTGGGTCAGTTTATCATTATTATTGAATGATTGCGTATATAAAATTAGTGACATATGGCTGGCTAAACTATAAAAACACACACACAAACACACATATGTAGATATTCACATTCATTGGCAAAAAAAAAAATGTCTTTTGTTTAGCCGCCATTGAAGGGGTTAGTAGACTTCCTAAGGATCTTTTATTGACTTTCTTTTTTTAAGATAAATTTTTATTGAACAAAAAAATCTTTTTACATGTTATAACTTCTTGGTTTTTCAAGTATGGTGAAGTCGGGCGGTGTTGCAGCAGCCTCAAGACCATGACTTGAGAAGTTAGGAGTGCCTGAAAGCCAAAATCGTAATATTTTGTTACAAAATATGATATCGACTATGCGGCAGAGATCAGCAACGGATCGTTTTTTCGCTACTCATAAGCATTCATGAAATTTTTAATATATAAGTGAGTCAACAATATTGAAATTTAACTACAAACTCTGTTTCATTCGAACTCACTACAACACAACATTGATTTATAACTACAGGTTGCAATGAGTGTGCGAAAAACGTTGATATCAAACTCATACTATTCGAAGTATGTTTGAGTCATAAGCCTACTCCTTTAGATTCATAACTTCGAAAAATACTTACGAGTGACTTGAATCATTCATCAATATTTACAGTGAAATTGCTTGCCTTACCAGAACAAGCCCTTAGTTACTGTTGCATTTACAACAAAAAAACAAAGCAACATAAGCAAAAAAGACAGAGCAGCAATTAGAGCACTCAATTCATATTTATTTTGTGATTCGTTGAGTCATGGAGTGCAGAAATCAACAACATCATACTTGTTGTTAAGTATGAATATGATGAGTACGTACTTCATACATTGAATCTGGGTAGAGGTTCCATGATATTTAAATAAGTATGAATGCGGTTCTACTCATATTTTTGATTACTCATAGCTGATCTCTGGTGTTTAGCCTGAACTCGGATATTTTGAAAAAAGTTAAAAAAAATAACAAAATGGCGACATTTCAACTGTCAAGGAGTTTTTTTTTTTTTGCAAAATCCCGATGATTTTGAAATAAACAAGTTTAGGTTGGGCCCATTGTACTATTTTTACATTTTTTCTCCCTTTTTTCGTATCGTTTGAGGGAAAAGAAGATTTGTAACTAAAATAACTAAAACTGTGAAAAAGAAAATTGATTTTTTGAAAATTAGAAAATATACTAACCCCTTAAATGATAATAATCATAATGTATGATGGCCATCATATCACATCACGTTTTATGCAATTTCCATGAACATGGACATGGACATGAACATGGAAATGAAAATAAAATTGGCAAAAAATAAATAAAAAAAAAAACACAAAAATATCGAAGAAAAAAAGCAACACCGGTTGGTTGACATATTTTGCAGTTGTTGTTAATAAATCCTGCCTGCCTAAACATTTTATTTGAATTACAAGGTTGCCTTCACTTTCTGTTTCCTTTTTCTCTCCTCTACTCTTCAATATTTTATTGTTTTGTTTAGTTTGCTTGTATGTTTTTCTGTTTTGTTTTTGTTTTATATTATTGCCGAAAACCTAACAAATATGAAAGCGTTTTAATGTTGATGCCATAAAATTTTATTATCTTTGAATGTGTTTTTGGGTCGTCAACTAGTCCATGATTATTATAGGCCCCTTGCCATTGATGTAAAGTTCATCATCAGCATTACCATCGTCATTGTTTTCAAAGTTAACATTGATTTCTAACATTTAACGTTAATTAATGAAAATCTCTGACTGTTTTCATAAAATGAGCACATTTTGTTATTATTATTGCTTGTTTTTATTGAATATTTTTTTATTAATTGCAGGAGAGTATTGGTCAGGGTGATGATGTCATAGTCAGACGCGATGTTGTAACATTTTTTTTTTATATCCGTCAATAAAACAGTTTTGCCCCTCTAAGGCTTTAATGCCACGTAAAATACTCAAAGTGAAGGTACAGCCATTCACTTTGCCGAATTTTTCTTTTCTTTTTTTTTATTGATTTCGTTTAAATCAATAAAGTCGTTGCAGTCTAGTAAGGAGTATGACATCACGAACAAAACAAAATATTGAAAAATAGTTCTCTAACTATTTCCCTTCAGCAGTTTTTAGGAGTCGTTTTTAAACTGTAGGTTCCACCACTCATGGGTTATGTAAGAAGCTAGGTTGCAATCCTGACTAAAGAGTTGTAATGACCAATTAAGTAATTAAGTTAAGTATAGGAACGCATCCAGACTTTGTCATAAGTATTGCTGTTTTGAGAAGGTAAGTCGAAAACGACAGAATATAAGAAGCAAGAGTCTGGTGAAAAATCGACTCTTCCTTCTTTGTGATATTTACAACAACGGCAAAAGCCTTCCAATAGAGTAATGGCTCCTGCAAACCGCAATAATTTGATGATTAACTTTGCTATTCAAAGAATGAAAACAAACAGTCCGGTTTTTATCCATATTAGGTCTGGTAGAGCCTAGCAATACTGCTGAATATGCTGTCAATTAAGTTAAACTTTCTTTTAAAATCAGCAGAAAATATCCTGGTTAACCGAGACAATCGAAACACATAAGCTAAATTGACACAGTCTCTGTCTCCCTCACTGTAAAAAAAGGAAAATAACTTTCCCAGCTAACTAACTTCATAAACATCTGAGACAGAGATCAACAATGAATCGTTTTTTCGCTACTCATAAGCATTCACGAAATTTTGAATATAAGTGAGTCCAACAATATTAAAATTTAACTACAAACTCTGATTCATTCGTACTCACTACAACACAACATTGATTTATAAGTACAGGTTGCAATGAGTGTGCGAACAACGTTGATATCAAACTCATACCATTCGAAATATGTTTGACTGATAAGCCTACTCTTTTAGAGTCATAACTTTAGAAAAATACTTGTAATCAGACGTCCGCACAAAGAGAACATGATAAAAATGTGAGTGTAGATTATAGTACAAAAGAAAAAAGACACATAAGCAAAAAAGACGTAGCAGCAAGTAGAGCAAATATACAACCTTCCAGTTAGCATTTTAGTGTTCGCACGCGATTCATACTTGTTTTGTGATTCGTGTATACATATGTGGAGTTATAGAGAGTCGAAATCAACAACATCATACGTGTTTTTAAGTATGAATATGATGAATACGTATTTCAAATTTTGAATATGAGTAGAAATTCCATGATATTGAAATTAATATGAATGCGTATGATTCGATTCTACTCATTGCTGATCTCTGATCTGAAACTGTCATTTGAACCAGAAGACCTGAAGTAAATTTGTAGATAAAATTGAACCTTTTGAAAGAAAAAGCAAGTCTATGTTTTTACATGATGTTTTTTGTTGTTTTTATTTGAATTTTTTTTTTGTTTCAATTTTTTTTTATTTTGTTTTAAATTTTATTTTTTTTTTATTTATTTTCAGATACATTTTATTGTTTAAGAATAAATTGAATTCATTTTTGTTTTGTTTTGTTTTTTTGTTTGTTTGTTAATGTTGGTTTTTGTTTTTGTTTTTTTTTTTTATTTTTTATGTTTTTAATATTTTAAATATGCAGTTTGTTTTTGTGTTTTTTTCTTTTAATTTTCTTGTTTTATTTAATTTTTTTAATTGTAATGTATGATAATGTGTGTGTATAATAATAAATATAAATTGATTTACCTAAAAAACAATTTATAATCATAATAATTATAATAAAATTTAATTATTGTAATTAACAAAACAAAAACAAGAAAACAAACCTAAATTTTCTATTTAAAAAAAACACTTCTTTTTATAATTTTTGTTTTCTACAATTTAAATGCAAGAGCCATGGGGCGTGGTATAATAAGAGCATAGAGTGTATGGTTGTGTGTGTGTGTATGTATGGTAAGAGAGCGAGGATTGTATTGTTGAGTGTACAAAATATAACAGTGGTACTAAAGGTATATGAATTTTGTTAAAAATATTTTTTTTTAGTTTTTTTTTTAGCTTTTTATACATAATTTTTTTTGTTTTTTTTTTTTTATAAATTACAAATATTATTGCTTATATTTTTTTTTGTTGTAGTTGTTGTCTGCCTGACCTATTATTTTTATGGTTATTTTTTTTATGAATTTGTTCTTTTTTTTCTCTTTTTAATTATGCAAAAGCACTTCTAGTAGTGAAATAGGATTTTTGTTTAACAATGAAATTAAAATTAAAATTTTTAATAAATTTTAATAACAAAATAATAAAGTTTTAATAGAAAGAAACATATTCAATACAATATTTACTATGTAGAAACCATAAATATCCTTTGAAACATAATTGTTTTTAAATTAGTTTTACAATTTTTAGTGTTTATCAGTGTAGTGTAAAACATATTTTTATTAAAATAAACTCAAATACCATGTGTTACTATCGGAACTAATTAGAGGACCTACCATTTAAAATTTTACTTCTTAAAAGTAAAAGAAGCTTAAAAGTGTTCATCTTAAAAAAATTTAAATTTTTTCTTTTCAATACATTCATGACAGTTAAAACACGAAAGATGGTGTCATTCTACTTGAGAAACGTAAAAAAAAAATAATTTTCTTATAATAAAAGATATGTTTTCATCGTTGCAATCAATCAACAGAGGCTGGTTTAAGGAAGTTAATTGAAAAATGTATGACCACAGGCTCGAAAGGAAAAATATCGCAAATTTTATATTGCAAGCTGTTAACACGGGCAGCCTTTATAGTAATTGCATTAATCTGCCACCATTTAAGGGTTAATAGAACTTCAATTTCGTGTATATGCAGCTTTCATAGTTGAACTATTTTTACTAGAACTGCTTACATCATAAACTATCGTGCTTCTTATAACTTTTTTGAAACACATGAGTATAGTAATTATAGTAACTCTGATCTCACCAGAGATGAGTATTCAATAAAGATAAGTAGAATAGAATCCTACTCATAATTTCTAATACTTATGAATACGCATTCATACTTATTTTAATATCATAGAACCTCCACGCATATACAAAGTTTGATGAGTACTTATCATTATTCATACTTAACAACAAGTATGATGTTGTTGATTTCTACTTTCCATAACTCAACATAAACAAACACAAAATAAGTATGATTAGCGTACGAATACTAAAATTATCATTTGAAGGTTGTGTATTTGCTCTGCTTGCTGCTTATGTGTCTTATGTCTTTGCTTATGTGTCATTTTCCTTTTGTTGTAAATGCAACAATAACTAAGGCTGTGTATTTTGATAAATGATTCGAGTCATGGTATGAGTTTGATGTCAACGTCAACGTTGTAGTGGTACATAGTTAAAGTGTAGAGTAGTGTAGAGTACATAGCTAAATTTCAATATTGTTGACTCACTCACTTATATTCAAAATTTCATTAGTGCTTCTGAGTAGCGAAAAAACGATTCATTGCTGATCTCGGGTAGTCACTCAATGCGTATTTTATATGCAAGTCTATATGTTGGAAAGAGAAGGATTTTGTTTTGTGTTAATGTTTTGCTAACACTATTATAGGTAAAGAAAAGTAAAGCTAATAAAGCTCAGAACACAATACATAGTGCTAATAATATTACAAAAAAAAATATTTTAAATTTTGTAATTATTATTTTATTTACTTTTATTTAAAAAAGAAGTAATTTTATATTAAAAATAAATTATTTTTTAAAAACAAGTTAAAGTCAGTGTTGTATGGTTTAAATCCTTTAAACGGAAATTAAAGTTTACTGGGAGAAACAGAGAGAGAGAGATTAACAAAAAAGGAATAAAAAAAAAACAAAATAATTGAAATTGTTTAGTTTGGTTGCTGTTATTATTGTTGTTGTTTATCTTAGTTTGTTTTTTTTTGTTTTGTTTTTTTTTTAACAATATAACTGTGCTTTATTTGTTGTTGTTGTTTTTAAGGGGAAGTATAACGGGTTTTTAATGTATTTTCTATTTTTTGTTCTTCCTTTATTTCCATTTTTTTTTGTTGTGTTGTAGGTTTCGGTTATTATTATTGTTTATTCTGTTATATGTAGAAAAAGAAGAAGAATAAAAAATATTAAAGTTTTACGAGAGTATGCAGAACAATGTTTTTTTTGTATTGTGTAAGAGCATGTGTGTGGGGTGTAAGTAATGAGCGTATGTATGTGTTTCTATATGAAGTTTGTTTTAATTTTGTTTATGTTGTTGTTGTTATTGTTTGTTGTAATGATAAAAGGCAAAATATTGTTTTTTGTTTTTATTCTTGTTTTCGTGAATTTTTTTTTCCTTTTTTTGTTTTTAATTATTATTGAAAAAATTGTTGTTGTTTTTTTTTGTTTTTGGAATTTTATTTTATAATATTCTTCTTATAAATCTGAATAAAATTCAGCGTGCAATTTATTTTTTATTTATTTTTTCTTAATTTTTTTTTTTTATTATATTAGATTTTGTTTTTGTTATACCTTCAACTCCTATTACCTACTGCTACTACCGTTATTTATTTTTTTAAGGTTTTGTTTTCTCTTAATTTATAATGTTCTGTATAACATAATTATCTTTAATAAATCTGTTTGTTTTTTGTTTTTGTTTTTATTATAATTTTTTTTTT
The DNA here is from genome assembly GCA_005959815.1 of Sarcophaga bullata. Classification (NCBI taxonomy): domain Eukaryota; kingdom Metazoa; phylum Arthropoda; class Insecta; order Diptera; family Sarcophagidae; genus Sarcophaga; species Sarcophaga bullata. The sequence continues at coordinate 1,259,338 of QOCX01000002.1, forward strand.
CTTGTATGTATAATAATAATAATAATAAATGTAGTATAATTGTATAATAATAATATAATAATAATAATAATAATAATAATATAATGCTAATTAAAAAAGTATTAACCATTTCTTTTATTTATTTTTTTCATTTGTTGTTGTTGTATTTGTTTTTCTTTTTTTTCTCAATATTAATTTTTACTAAAAACTTAAAAATAGACTTTTAAAAATATATATTTTCTTATTTTGTTTAATTAATTAATTTATTTATAATTCTTTAAATATTTTCTTAACTTTTCTTATTACCATTATTATGTTTTCAATTTTCCATTACTTAATTACGCTCTGTTTTCTTTGCTCTTGGTTTATAGAACATAATGTTGCATTTGAGAGAGAGAGAGAGAGAGAGAGAGAGATGTTTAAATAACGTAATCATTGCGAATGTATGTGTATGCGATTTTTAAATTAATGCCCTGTATTTATGTGTACATGCATGTATGTATGCATATGTTGTGTATGAGTACGTTGTGTATGAGTTTTACTTATGAAAGTAAGTGAGAGTGAGAGTATAAGGCGATCGTGTCTAAAGTGTAAATGTAAACAAAACTTTAAGCTGCATGGACCTACATCAAGTTAACGGTTCAAAACTACTCTTGTAATTATAGAAGTAAAAAATATTAACACATGAAGCTTATACCTTCAAGCTGTGTTGTGTGCTAAGCAAAATAAATGTCACCAATACATACATAAAGTTGATCAGTTGCAATTGATGGGTCATCATGCTGCTTTAAAATTTAATGATGTAAACTTAAAACATGGCTTTTTCTTTTTTAAAAGTCTAAATATTTTAAATCATTTTTAATTATTTTTCTCATAGTCAGGTGTTGTTTTGGTGGAACATAATTTTTTGCCTATGGAAATTTGAAGATTGTAAGCAATTTCCCTTTTGTAAGCAGGAATTAATTGCTATTCACGTAATGTTGTCTCTAATATTTAAAACATTAAAGAAAATACGATATGATATAAAAATTGAAGGTAAACTTTTATAATTTTTTTTGTTTGTTTTTCTTTTAAAGTTAAAAACGAAAAGTTTAATTTGAACACAGTTCTCCTCGGTGGCTTACAAAATGTTTAACCTTTAAAAAAAAAATAGAAAAATTAACAATTTCATTACATTTATGCGTTAATTACAAAAATAATTACTCTAAAAAAATATCAAAAAAAAAGAAAAAAAAAATACATTCCTTATAACACATAAATTATTTGAAATTTTTTTATAACCAAATATAACTTTAAGGTGTTAGTATACTTCCTAAGAGTATTTTTTCGACTTTGTTTTAGATTAGATTTATTTAAGCAGCTTGTACTGCGTGTTTTTCTTCTTCTTTTTTATCGTATCAGGGAAAAGAAGAGTTCTATGATTCGAATGTAACTAAAAACGTGAAGAAAAGAATTTAAACTTTTCCAATATAGCTCTTTAATAACTCCTTTGTGTGAATACCAACTCAATTTAAAAGTTAATTAACTCAAATATAATTTTGTATGTGAACATAATATTTATTACTCTCTCTCTGAATTCGTTTATGCATAAGCACTCTTATGCATATGTATCATAAATGATTAATCATTTCTTCATCTCAAAGACATTCCTTCATTATTTGTGGCAACATTATTATCGTTATACATTTTATTTCATTTCATTTCATTGCATTGAACTGCATTTCAATTTTACATTCATTTCATTGAATTATTTTTTCTTTTTTTTTTAGTTTATAATTAAACAATAACATTAATAATATAATGTATTCTTTTTCTTTCTTTAATTAAATCTTTTTTTTTTTCTCTTTACATATACATTGTAAATGTAAATATATGTTGTATGTATTGTATTGTGTGTATATATATATATAATAATATTAATTTAAATATATATATATATAGAATTTTTTCCTTTTTTTTTCTTTTTTTTTAATTGTTTTATGAATAAATTTGATTTAAACTAATCTTGTTTTTTTTTTTTTTTTTTTGTTGCATTAAGGCCAAAAATGTAATAGAAAACATTATTAAAAAACAAAACAACTTAAAAAAGTACAAAACGAAGGTTTTCTTTTTTTTTTTTTAAATAAAAAAATTTGTTTTTTCTTTTTTTTAAATCTAAATTTTAAATTTTCCTTTTTTTTTTGTATCCCTTTTACTTAAATTTTAAAATAAATGTCGGTTTTTATTTGTTGTTGTTGTTGTTGTAAATGTATGGAGTGTTTCTGCATTACAATATATTGTAGTTGCGTTTGTGTGTATGTGTATGTGTTGATGGGTAAGTGTTTAGACTTTTAACATGCATTTGATTGTATGAGTGTGTATGGATTCTTGTTGATTTACCGTTTAAGTAGAATATCCCGTTTAAAACGCCATTTAAATTTTGTATTTAAATTCCTTGCAATTCACAAGTATACATATGTTGAAAAATTCCTGTCCGTATTGAGATTTTGAAAAGATTTTCTTTTTTAAATTAGAAAAAAAAAAAACTTATTTTTTTTTAATTAATTTAATTTTTAATTAATTTTTTCTTTTTTTAATTAATTTTTTCTAATTTAAAAAAAAAATTTGAAAAGATTTTTTTTAAATTAGAAAAAAAAATTCATTTTTATATTCATTCATTTTGAAATCAATTGAAAAAGTTATTTTATTTTGTTTTTCTTTATAATTATGAATGAAATTTTGTTTTTTAAAAAAAAAAAAAAAAAAATAAAATAAATTTTAAAATTTTTAATAAGAAAATATTATTAACAAAGTAAAAAAAAAAAATGGTGGAAAATACTCTCGTATTTTTTTTTAATAACAAACAGTCAAAAAGAATTTTGTAAAGCAAAATGACTTAGTGTTTGTACAGTGAGCATCAAATGAAAGTAAACACTCCATTTTATGTGGAAACTATGTACATAATGTACATAATGTATATATAAAATGTTCAAAAGTATTAATAATTATAATGATATTTAAAAAAACAATGTTACTAGACATAAATGAAATTACTTTTACTGTAAACTGAAATTAATTAGACAATATATGCACATATATTGTTATATATCACTGTTTTTCTGAATATAATCCAAACTATTTTCAAATAATGCAAGTTGTTTACTTTCGTGTGACGACCTACTGTGTAGTATAGGTCAAATTTTGAAAATAAATTTTCAAAAATTTTTTTTTATAAAAATCTAAAAAAATTCTCAAGAAACAAAATATCTTTGCATATAAAACTGAGTTACACGTTTTTAAATACTTAAAATGTTGTAAAATTAAGTTTTAAAATGTATCTCTACAATAATTTTAAAGGTTTCTCTATGAAATTTAAAAAAACTCATTTGTATTCAACACAGTATTTTCCCAAATATTTTCACTAGCCTGGTGTAATTGTTCATTGTTCAAACACTATGTAATTAAAAACTCTTTTTTTTGAATAATTTCTTTGTTATAAATAATATATGCCATATTTATAATGTTAGTTTATAAACAATTATTATTGTAATAGAATATTATTTGAATTTCCATAATGTTTTGCAGTTTTTATTTTTTTTTATTAAATTTGCAGCATATTTAAAGTTTAGAATTAAATTAAGTACATGATTTTCAATTTTCTTTTTAGAAATATTCTTGGAAAATGTGAATTTAATTTAAGGCTTAACGAAATCATCTTGAAAAAAAAAACAACGCCATCAATTTTTTTCTAAAGAAACTGCAGGCCTTGTTTCCTGCTACTCAGCAATTACAGGTAAGCATAACATCATGGTTTTTTTTGTTAAATTTTTTACCATAAAGAGTTAACAATAGCTTCCTTCTAACATTATTGAACCTTTTATTGGTCATTTGTCAGTTACATTTCCTTTCATATGTAGAGTTATTAGTAAAATTGCATTTCATTGAGACAGAAAATTCATTTGAATCTTACGTTGTTAAGCATTATGTTTCAAAAATGTTTCTTTAGAATCGAAATACTTAGTAGGCCTCCCTGCTATGTGTTGTAAATACTCAATTGGGTGTCCCTAACATACAATTTTCTTAAGGACCATATTTGATAACATCTGTTGAATTAATATTTGAATGTTGAATTAAATTTGATCCATAATTGTAAATATAATTTTTAAATATCAATCATCAGTCTTATTTATAAGTTGTGTATCCTTAAATAAATTTATTTTTAAAAATATTTAAAATTTTAACTACTAAAGGCTTAAACTTTTGACACGAATAGAGATTACAAAGAAATCTTGAAACTTTAATGAGTAAATTTGTGTTTTTTGTTTTAATTTCTCTGTCTCTTTGAGAGAAACAAAATTTAATTTCTTTTAAACAAAGCAGTTCTTAGTTGATACCGTAAAGGTAACGTGTCGTTCCGGTACGTAGAACCGACTGCTGTAGGAACGTGAAATTTGTGTAGAGCTGTAAAGCAAATCTTCATTGATCTTTACAAACCCTTAGTTAGGATTACAACTTAGTTTCTTACAGCACCTATGTTGTGGGTGTTAATTTTATTTCTGATTGGCGAGACCTACACAGATTTTTAACAAGTTTTCATTAGATACTCACAGAGTTTTTTGGCGAAGACTACTGAGAGGAAGTCGACGAGGAAGAAATATTTTTTCCTATATCGTTTTGTTTGAACCAGGGCCTCATGTTAAAAATGCCAACAACCTTCCGACTAGACTACGATGTCTTTAAAACTAATTACTCATAAGAAATGATGCCAAAAATATACAATTTCGTTCCTGAAGTTATACTTTTTAAATTTTGTTCTATTACGTTACGTAATAAGTATTCGAATTTAGTTTCCTTCTTACTTGTCAGACAAAAGCTCTGCATCCAGACACATCACAACATCAGAATTAAAATTTAAACATTCCTTATAGGAAACCATCCTAGCAGAATTTACTCTCGTATTCATGCTGCTAACGAAGTTGAATTTCTCACTGTGAATTTTTGTTTAATTTTTTTATATTGTTGACCACTGTTAAACCCTTGTCATTTTTCTATTCTCAATAATTGAACAAAATATGAAAGACAACTGTCCATCTCAGATTAGCAATTTTTTTCTATTATACATCTGGGCTCTGTCTTACTATCTGTTCAAAGGACAGCAGATCTTAGATTGTCGCAAACCTTTTTTTAAAACCAGAAAATCTGTTTCTGAAATCGTCTTTTGTTTTATGAAAGTTTAACCACTTGTCTTGTTAAAAAAAATATTTCTTTACGCAAATTTTAACAAAAAAAAAGAGATGAAAGCCGGTTTTTTTTAATTTTTAAAACTATTTCATTAAGAAAAAACATAAGTTTATTTAATAATAATAATAAAAAAAAAGAAAAACATAAAATATAATAATTTTACACAATTTCAACTAAAAAAAAAAAAACAAAAACATACGTAGTTTTGTTTAAAAATAAAATAAATTTGTTTTGTTTTGTTTTTGTTTTTGTTTTTTTGTTTTTTAATCAGTTAATGTTTTTGCCTTAATATAATAAAATAATATTCGAATAATTATAGTTTTTCTTTGTTTATAACTTATAAAAATAAAAAATAAAAATTAAATGACCTTTAAGCCCAAAAATCTAAAACTAAAACTAATTGAAAGCGTCTGTTCTTCATTTCTTTTTTTTTTTTTTCATTTTCTCTAGACGATTTCGTTCCTTAAAAGCTCTGTTAATTACGGTTAAAATTTATAATTTTTTTTTTTCATGTTTTCTGTTTAATTGTTGTTGTTGTTGTTGTTTCTTTATTGTATAGAATGATGCTGATGATATTATGATGATGATCATGGGGATTTCTATGCATCTGATTGGTTAAGTGAGGATTTCTTATTTTTTCTTGTTTTGCTTTAACAGTGTATTTGTGTGTGTATGTGTTTGTTTGCTTTTTCTTTTTTTTTTTAAATTTAAATATTAATTTTTTTTGTTGTTTTTCTTTTTATTTTTGTTGTTACTTTAACTGTATAATTATAAGTCTTAATCACTCTGTTATTTAAATAGTGAGTGAAATGCAAGGAGTAGAGGGGGAAGGGAGGAGTGTTTAAAAAAGAAAAGGGATTATGTTTGTTTGTTAACAAAATGAAACGCTACCATTATTATAACTGTATAACCAACACTTCGGTCCAATCTGTTACTTATGTTTGAGTCCTTTCATTACAACACTACTACACTTCATTTCATCAAATATTTTTTAATTTATGGTGACTGAAGGGGGGGGGGTGATCATATTGCGCGGTAGAGGTTTTTTTAATTTGGCTGAATTTTTTAGATTTTTTGTACCAAAAAATTTTAAAAAAAAATATTCAAGAGCCTTGAACAGGATTTTTTGATTTGTTGTTGTTGTTGTTGCTTTAAATCTATGATGTTAAGGTTGTGATTGTGCCAGTTATTGTATGATGGTGTTGTTGTTGTTGTTGTTGTTGTTGTACATTATTTAATGACGTTTGAGGGATTTCTACTAAAGCTGTTGTAGCAACAGCATTGGTTGTAGATGCCGCTGCTGCTGCTACTGCTGCTGCTGCTGTTGCAATTGCTGTTGCGGTAGCGTTAGCGTTAGCTGATGATGACAATGACGATGATGTTGCTGTTGGCGTTGCAGTCTCAACCTGTAAATCGGTTGTAGTGGCGGTATCATCATACACCGTTTGCTGTTATGTGAGATCCTGTGGTGAGTCTATGGAAAAGAGTTCCTTATACAGGGCAGGGAATACCACATTTGGATGCTGTTGTTTGAATTTACTCAACGACTCCATATGCATAATCGAGATGTCACTGTAAAGGTAAAAATTGTTTTCATAAAATATTTGCATGTAGGTGTGTGTGTGTATTGAATTTGTAATTACCGGAAGTTGGGAATATTATTGAGTAACGTGTCAAGTACCGTTACATCGCCTTTTAATGGTGCATGATTGGCCTCCAGTTCCTGCCTTATGGCGTTCATACTTAAGTTGAAAAGCCTCTGGATTTCCGTATTACCACGTACACCATTACGTTCTAAAACAAGAAAATAGAAAAAGAAAATCAACAATTAACGATGGTGTGGTAAGTTATTTATTGTATTGTATTACCTGGCCATAACAGAACCAAACTTTGATACAGAGCCAATTCAGTTTCAGTCAATTTAAGTTCGGCTATTGATTTAGCCGTTTGGAAAATACGTGACACAAGTCGCATTTCTTCCGAGTCGGATGTGTAAAAGGCTTCCTGCGGCAGCATAACATCACCATACAGTACCGCATTCTGCGAGAGATCCAACAAACGTGACATCCGTACAATCGCCAGCTCAAATGAACCAGTCTTTAGCAAGAGGATCTAACAAAAAATGTTTTTGAAAACATGTAGTAGCTCATTTCCACTATGTACTATCTATAGGAGCTGTATTTGTAAGAATACATATGCGAATCTCATACCTGATCATCCTGACTTAGACGCATAAAACCGGGTATTAATTTGGCAAATTCGATTATATTTTGAATCATTTGAGTCAACTTTTCCGCACAGTCCAGCCACAGTTCCTGTTGGCCCAGATTCTTGTAATAAAGTATTCTTGAGATATCCTTTAAACAGAAACAAATAGAAGCAAATATTTAATAATACAATAACAAATGACTAAGAAGGTAGTAGGTATACTTACTTGGGGTTTTCTAAACATTTCATGCACCACCTCCAATTTGGTATTTGTATTGGCATGGGCTTCCGCCAGAGTCTTTATGAGAACATCGTTTATGTCACCATCTGCTAATTTTGGTAAGAATCGTAAAGTCAATTAAAATTTTAACAAATTCAAGGCGAAAAATATCACAGAAACATATTAAATGATTTTTTTTTTTTTTTTTTTTTTTGGTTCTTTTTGACAATCTTACGATTGCTTACAAAAATATGTTTTTTTTTATGATGATTTGTTTGATGTTGTCTAGGAAGGATGAGTGTTTGTGTATGTAATTTGTTTTTTTTTTTTTGTTTTTTGTAATATGGATATCTTGTTAACTTTATGGCAAAAAAAAAAAATATTAAAAAAAAAATGAATAAAAAATTATTATTAAAATGATACGCTTGATTGATTGATTGTGATTCTGATTGATTGTGATTGATGAGATACGATTTGGTTCTTGAATACTACCATGACTTATAAATTCGGGATCCATCATTGTACTTCGTGGCTCGTATGTGGTACTGTCGACATAATCGGCTGATATATCGTAGGCCATCGTCTGTTGCGGTGTCACCGATGCTGAATAGCCATATGGACTGTTATAACCGACATCATTACTTGCATAGCCATAACTAAGGATAGAAAATTGATAAAAGAAAATTAATGGAAATGAAAAATGTTGACAAATATCATAAAAAAAATTCAATTTAATAGATATTAACCCTCAAATAGCGTGTATATACTCACTCACCCATTATAACTATGATGCAGTTGATCACTACTAGACGGCGTTTGCGTATCGAATACGGAACTGTCGGGTGCCGCATTACTTTGGGCGCGCATTTGGGCCTGATGAAATTTCACCTCGTTTTCGACTTTTTCTCTTTGTTTCTTAGACATTCTACCGAATTTTACAGCTACAAAGAGAATTCGAAAAACAAAGAAAAAAAACCACACAATCCATGTTTGTTAGAATAATTTTGAAGTTATGGGCCAAAACGGTATATTTTCATATTTTACGCAATAACAACAATAATAATTAATAAAAAAATTTAAAAAAAATACCAATGAAAGAGAAGAAAAATTGAAAACTTACCATCTCGGCTCATTCCCAATTTGAGGCACTTTTGCAGTCTACAATATTGACACCGATTACGGTTAACACGATCAACAACGCACTGCTTGTTACGTGGACACTGATAATTAACCACTGAACTTTGTGATCTTCGAAAGAAACCTTTACAGCCTTCACAGGTTATAACGCCATAATGTACACCCGATGATTTATCTCCACATACTTTGCATGGTATGATTTCAATTTGAGCTGCAATAACAAGAAGAAGAAGAAGAAGAAGAAGAGAAATTAGAATTGTATTTAATTGTTTTTTTTTTTTTTGCAAAGTCATATGAAGGTCATTTATTATTTCAATCCTTTAGCAAAGTTCTCATTAAAGCCGTTTTAATGACTCATTAAAAGTGTAAAATTTCCCGGCAATTAAGAAAATTTCATTACATTTTATAGACCTTTTCCAACACTCAATTTTCTTGTTCGGAAACCCATTGTGTTTTAAAAGAAAATGAGTAATGTCTACCCAGTAAACATTATTATTAAAGTGACTTTATTTAGTTTTCTTACATTCAGTCGGGGTCACTCAAAGGTTAATATTCGGCATATTTTATATAAAATCCGTACAATATATTTTATTTGTATAATAATTTACTTCAAACACTGTCTATTGTCTGTCGTTACCAATTACAGAAAACTATAATCGTGGATTAAATATTGCTAGCTATTAACCATGATGTCCGTTTATAGGCATTTCCATTGATAGGCGAATATGAGACAATAATTGCTTTAAATTTCTCGTTCTTCTTTTATTAGAATTTTAATTTTAAAATTTAAATTCTGTTCGTAGCCTTCAGTTAACAAACTTGTTAGCATACTGACTGAATGAATTCTAACAATCGTATTCATAAGCAAATGTTTAGTGGGTAATCAACCAATAACCTACACACTTACAGCAACACACCCACTCTGCCTATTGCTAACTCTCTCACTCTCTATTGTACGTTCATACATTCATCACTAACCCATTATTAATATCAAATAAAAACAACAACAACAACAACAACAACAACAACAGCAGCAAAATCCACACGTTCTTTTTTACAATCATAGCCGAAATCATATTAAAAAAAAAAACAAAAAAATAACTAAGAAGAACAAGAAGAAGAAGAAGTAATAAATACAATAAAAAATAAATATTTCGTAAATAAAAACAGCAGCAACATCAACGTTAAGAAGAAGAAGAAGAAGAAGAATAAAAAAAAAATCCAAAATAAGTAAAGCAAGGAAAAGAAATTTGTTTCGTTTCAGTGTAAACGTGACAGATGATGACGATGACGATGACGATGAGTATGTGTGTGCACACAAGTGTCAATGAACTTTTACTCGACATAATATCCATATCATCGCTAAATAAATAAAAACAAAAACAACTATTATTGCTTTTGCTGCTGCTACAGTTGCTGTTGCTGCAGCTGTTGACGTTGCTGTTAGTGCTCTTAAAGCAAAGGAATATTTTATTTTACTGTTAAGTACTGTTAAGTACTGTTCTGTTCTGTTCTGTTCTGTTCTTTTGTTGGCGTATAGGAAAGAAAAACCCTCTACCAAAGAAAGTTTACATATCTCTACTGGTGTTTCTTGTTGCTCTCTTTAGCACGTACTCTTTACTGTTGCTCTATTAAAGTTAAATAACAGAGAAGGTGTTTCATTTGAATGCAAGTTAAAGAGATATTCACTGTATGTTCACTGTAATGTAAAGCTTTACGAGTGTTGCTAACACAGTGCTTGTGTGGCGTTAATTATATACAAAATTAGTAAAGAACTTAAGAACTATTAAAGTTGCCTACAAATAAGTGACATAAATATCCAAAAAGTTTTTCTTAAAGATAAATTTTGTTAACTTCACTATACGAATTTTTCAACCATGAGTCTAACATTTCGATATTCAACATCCGGGCGTTTATATCTTCCCAATTCTATCGTTTATATCGTAATAATTCGTACAAGTTGGCCTCAACAAGTACATACATACATAACATACATAATTGGCCATTACAACCCTTCAGTCAGGATTACGATCTAGCTTCTCACACCACATATGTTGTGTGTGTTAATTTTTATGCATGAGTGGCGGGACCTACAGTTTAAAGTCGACTCCGAACGACAGATTTTTGAGACACTTTTCATGGCAATTTTATTTACTCTCAGAGTTTTTGCCAGAAATCTGCTGAGAGGAAGTCGCCGAAGAAATATTGTCTATATTTCGTTTTTGATGTCTGACCTCAACAAGTACTCAATAATGAATTTCTAATCAGATGCACGTTTTCCTTAAAAAATTAAAAAAAAAATTTATTTTGGTAATAGCTCCACGAACTGCAGAAAAGCTTTTTGCTGTTGTTAAAAATATTCAAATGGCAACACTTACATATGCCTGCTACAGCTTACAGCTTTTCCTGATTTCATAACATTTATGTACTCTTACGAATAGAACTTTGGCTCTTCTAAAGTAAAATTCTCATATAAAGGATGTCTATTATAAGAGTTTATAACTGTAAAAAGTTCTCTTACAATCTTTAAATTTATGTTTTTGATTTTGAAAGAGAAGTACTTATCATTTGAATAGAAATTAAAGAGTAATTAAGAGAAAATCATTGAATGATTGATGGTGTTTGTTTTTCTTTCTTCTTTTTCATACGTTTAAGGCAGAGTCTCTCACAGACATAAGATAATGATGGTGATGATGATGATGTTGTTTATGATGTTAATGATAATGATCTGTAGACATAGAAGTTTAGTGTAAAACTACAAAAAATTCTTCATTTACCGCTAGAAGAGTTATTTTTTTTTTACTTGTTGTTGTTATTATTGTGGCCTGAAGACATAAAAGCAAAAAAAAAAAAGAACAAATTGTCTTCATTGCTGAAATATTATGGTTGCTGCTGTAGTTGTTCATTTAAGTTTAATTAGAAAAAAGAAAAATGAAGACAAAAAAATAGAAGACGGTTTTTTTTCTTGTTTTCTTTTTATGGTTTCTTGGTAATCAGTGTTGCTGTTGCTGTTGCTGTTGCTGTAGTTGTTGTTTCTGTTTTCTAGTCTTCCTAACTGCACAATTTGTTTTCCCGTTATTCTGTTCTATTCTGTAGTGGGTTAATACAACTTTAAACAGTTATGCTGGATTAAAAATAATTTCTCCAATACGGTTGTTCTTATTGTTTGTTGTATGCAAGAAATTATTATTAAGAAAGAAAAAATAATATTTTCTGAATGTGTTTTAAAATGATTCTGAAAAATAATTGAAACATGTTCATTCCAAACAGATTAACACACTTTAACCACGTTTGGTTCTAAGACTAGAACCAACTGGAGCTTCCAATGTCCATCCATGGCAGGTTAGTGAGATAATCCGCATAGTAGAAATACAGCTATGTATGTGTACTTGATTTCCTTTAATAAAACTTTGGGCATGTACCTCATAGATGAAGAAAAGTTTCCTCCTCGTATCTGTAGCTTCTACAGAAACCATTTGACCAAGCCCAAAGCATGTAGGCAGTATTCAATGTCCAGTACAGACTAGCGCAACTATAAATGCTCGTTTGAAGTTTAAGCCGAATTTCCCAGTGCTTTACATCTAGCATTAGGTATATTTATTATCACCAAAGCGGCGTTAACATAATCCATTACACTGTTGTGAATTTTGAACTTCCAAGTTCCTAATACGCTGGGCCAATTCAGCAGCTCTGCAGTTTCGCAGAATGCAGCTATATACCAGAATCTATATAATGGACAAAATCGTACCACTTTGTTATATCTTTGAGAGTAATAGCAGGCCATCCAAGAGGGCGTTATGTTATAACCCTTGCCTTGACAATCGCCTAGCTATCAGAATGTAATACTCGATAATATCCGATCTTGGCTATACAGAAACATGTTATACAAATTATGGGACTATCTAAGCCCAACATTACCAACAGAAGCAAAGTTTTATGAGTAAGCAAGACTAATGTGAATCTTCGAGTTTGAGAACGCTTAAAAGTTACTTGGATTTACATTTTGTAATTCCATAGATGCTGTCAATCTAAATTTAAAGCTCTGCTGTGGAAAATGGAAAAATGGTTACAACTGCTATGGCTGTTGGTAACAATTCCATATTTATAGCAGCAATGGTTCGACAAATTTCAACTAAATTCGAACCTGAAAGATCCTATACTATTAAAAAAAAATTTACTTATGGTCGTATACTGAAGTAGTGCCAATTCTACACACAATTTGCCAACATTGTACCACTCATTATTTCCTTTCCGTTTTAATATGAATTCCATAAATTCCTTGAATTGATTTATAATTTAATCCTTTTATAGGAATTCCTACAGATTTATAAGAGAGATAGAACGAAAAATAAAATAAAAATAAAATCAAACAAAAAAAAAAAGACAAGAAGACGAACAACAAATACCCGCTGCACTCCATTAAAATGCGAGAACAACAATTAAAATTTCAATCAGACTTTCGCACACTGAAAAAGAAAAAGAAATAAAAAAAAAAAAAAAAATAGCGTGACACAATTTTTGTGAGTGTATGACCAAAATAATAAGGAAAACCAACCAAAACAAAAAAATTTCTCTTTTTTTTCTTGCTCTTTATTTAGAGCAAATGATTGTTATTGCATTTTCGCCAAGAAAAAACCCACAAAAAACACAAACAATTCCATAGACATGAATGTATGTATATATGGATATGTATGTGCATATACAGTATATAGTATGCGTGTGTGTGTGTTTTAAATTTTGTTTATTTTTGTTTTTAAGTACTTGTTGTTTTTTATTTTCATTTTTTTTGTTTGTTTTTGCCTTCATTTTCTTTTAATTTTTTATTTGAGAGTAGTAACCTAGAGTAGAGCAAAGCAAAACAGAGCAGAGCAATGCATTGCAGTGTAGTGTGTGTGTATGGTGTGGTATAGTGTTGTGCAGTGCAGTGCTGTTGTAGTGGTGGAGTACTAAAATATGGGTCAAATTGTCTAAGAACTTTAATTAGTGGAAATGAAGCCACAACAACAACAACAACAACAGCACCACCACCAAGTCTAAAGTACTTTATCCATTCAAGCAATAGCAACAACAACAACAACAACAACAATAATAATAACCACAAATACAAATATTGTATGTTTTTGCTAAACATTGACTTGCATTACAAAGCAAACATGCACATGCACTCATACTGTGTAAACAAAAAATGCCGCTATGCTTACTCACACACATGCACAGTCTAAAGAACAAGTTGTTTTGTTTTTTGTTGTTTTCTTTCTTTTTTTTCTTGCTTTTCATTTACTAAAGCAAATACAGCAATAATGGAATACGCACATTTTCTAAACAACAACAACAACAACAACGACGACGACGACGACAAGAACGACGCATTAAACGAACGAACTAATGACGAGAGAAGTTAGGAATGAATAGACGAACGTTTCGTGTATGTTTGACTAATCGGTGCTTTAGAATCGTTCTCATTATTGCCTGCAACAAATGCAGTTTCATACACTTAGCCACACTGATGTACAAATGTTTGTGAATATTTAGGAATGTTGTTGTTGCTGTGTTTGTCTTTCCTTTATTAATTTTTAACTTTGCTTTACGAAATAAAAAGCGATAAAGTGAAAAACAAAAAGAAAAATTAAAATTCTTCAACATTTTCAATAATTAATGGCTTGTTTTCGGATGGCAACTGAATTTTAGTTGCTTAAAGTTTCACGTGTTAACTAATTTACATCTGAGTAGTCGAGTAGTCTTTTCTTTAAAGATTGATTAGCAACCCCAAGGTACATTTCGAAAAAAATGTAAAAAAAACTTACTACAAAACAGAACTACAAAACTGACTTTAAACGTGGCTACTTTTCGATCATTGTCGTCTAAAGATGGTCGTCATAAACGATTTAATATGCAATTTGAAAAACTTTATTTTTTCAAAAATTACCCTAAAGAATCGTCACGGATATGGCAGTATAATATCCTACTGTTTGGTCGGCAATTGAAGATTAGGAACTGAGCGGTAAGAGATTTCAACAAAATTATGCTATGAGGAGCACTACACAATTGATTTTCAATTTATTACTTGAGGAATTTCCAGAAAGATTAACATTACTTATCGGTGCAGTTGGATGCAACATTAGTGAAGTTATCTGGAAAGAATCGTGTGCTGCAACCAATTTATTAGCGGTCATTTGAATGACATTGTACATATTTCGTATATAAAGCCAAGGTTCAAGAAATAAAAGTTAACTCGTAATCATGGCTTAACATGTGCTTTTTTGCACTCTACTTTTGACACCCAAGCCTGGATAATCCTCTACGTACTTTTCATCGGATAAACTAAAAGTGCAAAGATTTTTATTTGCATAAATAATTAATCATTGAATTATTTATACTCAATACTTAAGTCATAAACATTAAAAAAAACAAATTTATTTATGATTAAAATCAACAATTTTTTTAAATTGAAAAGAGTGTGCAAATTTGCAGCAGAATACTAAGAAATTTGGCAGCGTAATTTAAAGAAATAAAATTAAGAGGAACGATACCCAGCAGCAGACTGACAAGACAGGATAAATGATTATAAAATCGACAAAAAAATTATCATTTAAGAATATTTATAGATTCCGCACACACGTCCAACATACACCCATGCACCTATACTCATCTACATACGTACCCATCTACAATGTACTTAAATGCATGTATGCAATGCATTCATTCAATATTAATGCACAATTGCATACCAAAAGCAACAAAAACAACAACATCAACATTAAAACAGAGAGAATAACTCTCCGAATGCCTATAAAAAGTGTTTGCATGTTTGATAATATTTACAAACAAATACATACTCACACATAAATATGTACATACATATATGCACGCATAACAGATTTGTAAACGATCAGTTTTTTTCTCTTTTTTTTTTTGTTTTGTTTTGTTTTCATATGGCTCGGCTTAACTGCAAATAATTGTGCGAACGTTTTATGAGTTTTAAAGTTTTATTGCAATTTGTTTCTGCTTGATTGTGTGAGTGTGTTTGAGTGCGAATTTGTTAAGTTCTACCAGTGTATTGGAAAACTACAAAAAACCGAACGCAAAAAAAAGCACATAATGATTGCACAAGTAAGTTGTATGTATGTACTAAACAACAACAACAACAACAAAAACAATATTAACAACAAGAACAGCAATAACAGCAACAGCACCAGAGACAGCACATTACTAGTAGAGTGAGCACAGTGAACGATTCATCAAACCCACTTCGGTAATATTCGCAAAAACAACATCGTAAGTGGGTCAACGCGAAGTGGGGTCATTGCACCAACCAACAACCAGGCAGGCAACAACTAAATGTACATACACACATGCATCCAAATATTGTATAAACATGCATAAGAAAAATGAGCAAAACCAACCAGCACGTAAGAAATGAGTAGCAGCAAAATAACGAAGTGCTCTGTTACGAGCATTATTAAATAAGTATGCGAGAGAGTGAGAGAGAGAGAGAGAGAGGCAGAGAGAGACTTGTCTGTTGCGTTGCTGTCTAAGCGACGTTTACTGCTACTACTGCTGCTGCTCAGTTACTTGATTTTTCTTTTAGTTTATGCATGTTCTTCCTTTCATTAATAGAGTTTGTTTTTCTTTCCGATTCAAAAAAAAAAAAACGATTTGTTTTGCTCAAAAAAAACAAAGAGTGTGCGAGAGAAGTTCTTTTGTGTGCTCTTAAATGCATTTACAAGAGCTTTTGAGTTAAATACTCTTTTTTTTTTAATATCAATTGTTCTTGTTTTATTTTATTTTTTTTCTTGTGCTGCAAAATGATTTCTTTTTTTTCTTTTTCTTGTTGTCTTGCAAGTGTGTTTGGTATTATTTAACGGCATATTGTCATTTGTCAGTTGATGATGTTGATAATGATGATGATGATGATGTGCTGTTCACCGTTGTGTGTGCGTAACTGTATGTGTGTGTGTCTGTTCTAATATTATGAAACGTTAACTGGGATAAACTGGCATTTTCATGTCATCGGTCTTTATGTATTTTTTTTTATTACTTGTTCTGTGCTTCTTTATTTTTCTTTTTTTTGTTTGTTTAGTATTCAAGTAGCCATAATGAAAATGTTGGCCAACTGTTTCTTTCGTTCTTTCTCCTGTTCTTTCTTAGAAGCCGTTATTTTTCTGTATTATTCTTCATAAATCATAAAACGAAAGAAAGAAAAAAATATTGGTAAAGAAAATAATTGTTTTTCTTCTTACACTGACCGGTTTTGGTTTATATCGTAGCGGTATTTACATTGTTTATTTTATTTTTCTCATTTATACAGTAAAAATCAAAACAAAAACAAAACAAAAAAAAACCAGGAAAATATTCCACTCCCTTCAACAAATGACTCTGATCGCACTACAAAGCTGCAAAAATTTAACGGCGTTAAATTTTATTTGAACAAATCTAATGCAATGACATTCATTCTTTAAATTTAAAATTTAAAATTTAAAATTTAAATAAACATTGTAAGACTATATTCAAGGCATAGTTGTTTATTGAATTTAAAGGACATATCAAGTTTAAATTTCCTTTTCAACAATATTTTCTTCAATATAATCTTCCATTCAGTTATACATACAGAACAGTGCAATTTTTAACGAGGGATTTTAAAAGTTTGCACTTCTAGAGAACTGTAATCGATACAATTTTGTTGTCAAAGAAAGGAAAAGGAGTCCAGGGAGTGAATTTCATTGTAGTTTCCTATTGAAAAACAAACCAAACTCTTCAAACTCTTGTTAAAAGTACAGACACAAACAATATTCCCGATTTTAACTCATTTTATAACTGGAAGGTGGACTCTGTTTCAAGTAATAATTTTCGATTAAATTGTTGATTAAGAAAACAGTTAGATTGACCCAAATTTTATTTTTTGAGGTTAAAGTGGTGTGGTGGTTACACCACCACCAACTAATTTTTTTTTACTTATGCTGGTAGTAGAAGAGGGTACAATAAACATGGTTAATCTTGATCGTTTGAAAAAGAAGCACAAAATCTCGCCAACTAATACAAGGTTTATTAGGCAATTAATGAGAGAGTTATGAGCGATAGGAAGAGAGAGAAAGATTGCGCAAAGAGAATTACACAGACACACGCACACTCACATGCAATTTCATAATATCGACTGATCTAAGAAGGTTTGCATGTGTTGTAAAGCTCACACACTATTTGCAGCCACAACAACAAAAATTGCATACAAACTGCGAAAAACCAATAAATATGTGTGAAGATCGTTTGTTACTCACAAACCAACACACGCACTTAAAAAAGCACTCTTTGCCATCAATGACAGACAAGAGGTTCAAAGACAACAACTTTAAACAAAATTCAACCATTTTAGTCCGTGTTAACAGACAGACAGACAGCCAGTCAGTTAATAAACGTTGCTTTCGACCATACTGAGTATTTCTAATGTTTTTTTTTTATTTTATTTTTTTTATTATTTTTTTTTTATTATTTTTTTTTTATTATTTTTGTTGTCTCTATACATCCTTCTCTTTGCCACTTGTTGGTGCTGTTTTATTTTAATTTTAATTTTTTTTTCGAAATCAAATCAAAATTTATTTCGCATTTTTAAATATTCGAAAATTAAAAAAAAAAGAATGGAAAATCGAAAAAAAAGAAACGAATTTTAAATTAAAAAATCATTTTGCAAAGCTTTACAAGTTCGAGGTACAATTTGATTAATAGTTTGCCTGAATGGCAGTCAAAGGTTTCGTTTTCTCTCTCTCTCTCTCTGTGAAGCTATTACATTAACACAACACTCACAGGCACATGTATATGCACACCAACAACAACAACGGTCATGTATTAATAAGACACTGTTAACATGTGTATGTTGATTGTTTTTAGCAGCTTAAAAAATAAAAACTGAAATTCAAACAAGAATTAATATTTGAACACCAAACAACACCAACAAAAAAAATTTTAAATTAAATTTGTTGCAGTTGTTGTTGTTGCTGTTGCTATTCTTTCTGTTGTTATTGACTGCAATTTGTGGAAATTTCAAAGAAAAAAAAAAACGCATAAAAACTTACATACACATACAGATGCAGACTTATGTACATGTGCATACAAATGGAAAAAAAAACTTGTTTTTCCCCATAAAGAGTTTCTACAGATAGTCAGACAGTGTTGGAAACTTATGCAGTATTCATATGGGGTAACTGAACAATTTGCTTGAAGATAGAGTTAAGAAGCCCACAAATGTAGTTTTCAACAATTTTTACTGATTTGTTTGCAGTAGCTGATCCTTTCGAGTTTGTTTTGAATTGCATTTTCGCACATATCCAGCGGTATATCGACTATAATGTGACGAACGACGAGCGATGAACGTTTTGAAATCACATGATCTTTGGAATCGATAACTACCACATTTTTTCCAACAATCTCGATGGTGTTTAGGACTGAATAATTATGTTTTAGTGCACGAAAATTGGCCATGTTTGAATCACAACTTCTATAATCAGTTGTTTATACTACTTTTACAAGTTATTTGGTTAATAAGCGATCCATATTTGTAATGGTAAACCTTTTATTATATCGATGGCTTTACATGTGACAGATATTTAACACCAGACAACCTTAACAAATCTGCTGTTTTGAAATATTTATTTAAAGTTATCGTTTATTTAAAACTAATAATAATTTGTAATAAATCTTTGTTCTATTCTTGAAAGAAAAACATTCGTCATTTAAATCCTTTACATACTGGCCATTGACTCTAATAACTCACTTGATAACGTTTCAGGGTTGTATTTCTTAATAAATATTTTTAAGCTATTGTTGTTATTGCTGCTGTTGTTGTTGGTTTTTGTTTTGTTAAATTTTCACGAATATTATATTGTTAGTGTTCTTGTTGATGTTGTAGTTGTTGTATTACAGCTTATAAAATTGTGAAAATTTTAAAGACAATAACAGGCATTGCAATTAAATTCTTTAAATAAAAAATAAAAATAAAAAATAATGAAAAAGCATAACAACAACAACAACAACAGCAGTCGCCAATATAGCAAAAAAAAAAAAGAAACATGAAATGAAAATAAAACAGAAACTACAACAAAATTCTTAAATATAGACAACACTGTTAGAAAACAAAACAAAACAATACAAAGAAAAAAAATACCTACACAGACACTTTTCATAACACAGACGCATTTTCTGTTAGGGAACAAAAAAAAAACTTACAAAGTAATGCTCTGTCAAAAAAAAAAACGAAACAACAACAACATCAACAAAAAGCAATAAGAAAACCGAAAAAACCCGCAACAACAACAACGACAACAGCAAAAGTAAATGAAGAAAAAAAGAAACACACAAAATATAAAAATTATATGATTAGCCGCCACGCCACACTGACAAACACAGGCAGGCCACAAAACTGCATCACATCAACATCACCATCAACACAAAAATAGCAACAGCAATAGCAATATCAACAGCAACAACAATATACATTGTATTTCCATTTTGCCGTTTTCTTATTGTAGTTGTTGTTTGTGTTTGTGTTTGTTTTTATTACTATTTTTTTTCTGTTTTTTTTTTTTCTTGATTTTATTTTAAATTTTTTTCCTCTATTTTTCTATCTGGTATCCGTCCTTGGCTCGTCTGTTCAACTTTGTCCTACTTTTTCATTAGTTGGCTCTAACAAATTTACAACAACAATAATATTAAAAGCAAAATACATACACACACACACTATGCCAAATATATATATATATAAATGCATGAGGATGTAATTGTATGTGCATGTGTAAGCATTTGGTGTTGAGTTGTTTGCCTGACTATTTGCTTTGCTGCCTGCTTGCATGCACTAACATGAATGCATTCGTAGCAATGCACAAGCACACTCACTTACACAGAGATACGCACGAAGAATCGCAAAAAATGAAAATCAAAACAAAACGAATATGAATCTACGACGGCCACGACACAACACAACACTCGTCGGAGTCGTTAGAAAACATTAAAACTTGTATAGAAAAATTACTCACACATACTCATAGGCACACACAGCGGTTAGACCAAAACTTACTTATGCAAAAAAAAACTAAACAACAACAACAATAATAGCAACAGTATAATCATAATAATAATGAAACGAATAGAATTGAAATGCATTCCGCCATCGTTCAGACGAGGCAAGTTTTTTTTTTTGTTTTTGTTTTATTTATTCTTTTTTCATTTTTATCTTCTGCAAATTTGTTTATGAGTTAGAGAGTGTTTGTGTGTGTGTCTGTGAGTGTGTAGGCATTTAAAATAGAATAGAATTTTTTAGAGGAAATTGTTTAGAGGAAGATTTTTCATAAAATTTAATCGACAATAGAACAATAGAAGTTTATTAAGTTGTTATTGTTGTGTGGTTTGTTTTGTTTTGTTTTTTATTAATTGTACTGCTGCTCTACATTACAGAGCATTGGTTAAAAGAAAAAAAAAAAAAAAAGAAAATAAAATAAAAATAAGCAGGCAGATGATTATTGTTTTAGATTTGGGAAAAACAATGCATTTTTAATCATTTTGGGAAAATACAAAGAACCGAAAGAATAGTATTTTTTTTTTTTTGGTTTTTGTTTTTGTTCTTCAAGGAAAACCTATTTTAGTTACAAAAAATTGTTAAAAAAATTACACAATAGCGCAATAAAAGAATTTTCCAAAGTTTTTACTATTCAAAACAATAGAACACAGATTCCCAAACAATTTTTATAATAAATCGTATTGCAACACGCAGTTGCAGAAACTATAGGCCAAATTTGTCTTAAAATCATAGTAATTTGTAATAAATTATTTCGAAAGCATGATTTCCTTGATAAGCTAGGCTGCAATCCTGACTAAGGAATTGTAATGTGCTCTAAGAAAACGAAAAAAAACATTCGATTTAGCATATGAATAGTTTGTATTTTAGTTTTTCTAAATTTGAAAAGAATTTCGTTTACTTGACAATTGTGGCGTTTTAATTAATCTTTTCATAAAACCAAAAAAATTTAATTTTTTATTATTCTTTATTTTTAAGCTGCTTAAGCAAATCCAAGCCTCTTTAAATAATTTTTATTTCAATTTATTTAAATTCTGCTTGTTTTTTTTTCTTTCTTATAAATACTGTGTCAAATATTTCTGCCATATTCTTAATGTTGCTTTAATTAACATGCGCCTAACAGAAGAGTCATATGAAAATGGGATTTTCTTGTTCATTATTATTTAAACGAACAAAAAAAAAACACTTGTTATGGTCGTATAATTCCATATACTGACAATAAAAAAAGAATAATAAAACAAACAACTACTAATGCAACCAACATGTTTAAAGTCATGTACTCACGACAAATAATTACAAAAAAAAATTTTTTTAATGGCTTTGAATGCAACGCATTTATTATATTGTGCGTAGAAAATCAAAAAACAAACAAAATAATGAAAATAAAATAAAATCTGGCAAGTGTCCATTAAATTACAAAAAAAAAAAAATAACAAATACATACGTATGTACATACATATACATACGCAAGTATATAAACAAAATAAATTAATAGAAAAACAAAAAAAAAATCACAAAAAACTTGCAAATAATAATCGATGAAGACATTTTGAACGCACAATACACAACATTGTTCAGAGTATGCATGCGTTTTGTTGAGGTTAAAAAAAGGTTACACATCTTTTAACGGTAAATCATTTACATATAAATATATGTATGTGTGTGTGTGTCTGTATGTGTACAAAAAATGTATTGCCTGTTATATTGGCATGCATATGCAGAAATTCAGCAAAGCATACGCTTTAATCTATTTTTTTTTTAATATTTGCGCGCAAAAGGACAAAACAAAACACACATACACATACGCAGTGGTGAATTGTGGACTTGAATATAAAAAATAATTCAAATGTGCAATGCCAACACCAATGCATATAAAAACTTTACAGAGTCTTAGCAAATGCGAGCATTATTAAGGTGTAAAGTGCAGTTATTTGTCATTTATTTAACCTTTGTGTAGCAGCTCATCTCACCCGAAACCCTTTAACATTTTAAACATTATAAGCATAGGTTTTCAATACTCTCAATACTATGTTTGTAACAGCTTATTCGCCCTTATTCTCTGTTTACTTACATACATAAGTATGTTAATGGAAAAGAATTTGTTTCTTTTAAGGAAATTTAAACGTTGCAATAAAAAAGTGATTTGTAAACTGACGAAAGCGTTAATAACGATTTTACAAAGCTGTCACATTAAAAAAACATAGGCTCATCCATACTTATTCTAATTATTTTAAGTTTATTTCTTAAAAACTATTTGAAAAGAACTTTAAAGTAGGCATCATTGTATTGGTTTATAGAATTCTCACCTTTGATTAATAT
>QOCX01000002.1:1282496-1299466 GCA_005959815.1 Sarcophaga bullata
AAAAAAAAAAAAAAAAAAAAAAAAAAAAAAAAAAAAAAAAAAAAAAAGTCTGCCAGCCAGCCTACTCATGCTCTTAAATATTTAATTATTGAATTATTTCTAGATTTTCCCATAGGCTCCCCAATATTATTACTCATTAACAGAATATTTAGAGAAGAGTAAAGTATACAGCAACAATATAGAAGAAGAAAAAAATACAAAAACATGAAATCAATTTGTTTGGTTTTATGTGTGCACGTGTGCCTATGCGTAAGAGTTTTTGTTCTCCCGTACAGAGACCCCCAAAACAAAAGAAATGAATTTCATAGGAAAAAGAACAAAAAACACACACATACACACACACACACACAAAAAAACTAAAGAAATTAAACTGAGAGGAAAAAAAAACTGAGCAGAGGCTAAGAGAGAGCAGTAGCAGCTGATATACAATCATAGCGATTACGTAGCGCCTATTTAGCGGTTGCGATGTGGGTTCAATGACCGCCGAAAATAATTCTTTTCGTGTTTTTCTTTTTTGTTCTCTTTTTTTTTTTTTGATGATTTTAGACTTTTACTATGTGTGCTGATGATGACTACGAGTAAATAAAATATTAACAATACAACAAATCCACAGCACTGTAATCAAACAATCTGAGAGCATGAGAGTGTAAAAGTGATAGAGTAAGAGCGAGTGTGTATATTATTATTATTATTGTTATTGTTGTTGTTGTTATTGTTCTTATAAAAGTTTGATTATGTGCTTTGCACTTCGATTCCTCTTCTTTCTTATGATAATCATTATCGTTTTTTTTTTATTGTTATTTTTGTTGTTATAGTTGTTATAGTTGTTGCTACTGCTTATTCCTGATTTATTGAATTTAAATTCGAATTTCTATAGATTTTTTACTCATCTTCTATGTTTTTTTTTCTTCTTGATATTTCTTTTGATTGCCTTATAAATGCGTGTACCAGCGTATATTTTGATGTTGTTGTTGTTTTTGATGTAATATGTAATAATAAATGTTGTTGTCGCCATAGCATGGAAACCTTCATATATTTTTTTGGTTTTTTCTTTTTTTTTGGTTTTTTGTTTTTTGTGGTTTCATAGTGTTTTTCTTGTTGTTGTTTTGTAGTTGTTAGATTTCTCATGTACTCTCACACCGTTTGTTATTATCGTTCCTTACTCTTTTTCTATTTACTCACGGAGTTGTTGGTTTTTTTTTTTTTGTTTTTGTTTGTTTGCCAGTTTTATTTGAATTTTTTTTTTTTTTTTATTAAAGAGACAAATTTGAAGAGCGTGAGTGTGCAGAGTAAGTGGTGGCGTTTGTTTGTGCGTGTGTTTGAGTTTCTGAAAGCTTATGCGTGTGCTTGAGTAAAGAGTGTGCAAAACGCACCGAAAACAGCGTTGGCAACAACAATATCAATTTTAAACAGAAATATCAACAAAGCACAGTGAAACACCAGCTCATAATTGTGCGTAACAATTTGTATTGTTGTGTTGTGTACGAATTTCAATATATTGTGTAATGAATTCAATAGCAAAATATTGACAAAGAATTGAAATCTTTTTCTTTATAACTTAGGTTTATGGTGACAAATTTTTCTTTATGACCGTACAACATGTGTTTTAATATAAAATTTAATTTTGCGGATTTTATGCATCAAAGGAACGTCATTCATCTCTGTTGAACTGTTGGAAAGTTTAAATCTTTTCTAAGGTATTTTAGTTTTCAAACCACTGTGCACCGCTTGTCATATTTTAACAGCGCTGTCGAAAAAAATTTCTTTCTGAACGCAAATTTGCTTGTTGTTGTTTTTTTTCCTAATATTTCTATAAATTTGAGCGTGTTTTGAAACATTTGCTCTCTTCCCATTTGTTTTATGGCCTCTCTCTCAAACCCGAAATTCCCTGTAATTTTTATTGGGGAAACAATTTGCTGTCGCTCAGGTTTCAAATAATTTTTCTTTTTCGGTCATTGTCTGGGCATTTCTTTTTTGTTAATTTCTTGCCCGTTTAACAATTAAAAGTTTCTTTGAACCTATAAATGCTTGTTTTTTTTTTGTTTTCTTTCGTTTTAATATATAAGTTGTTGTTGTTCTGGTAAAAGTTTGTTTGTATGTCTTCCTTAATCATTTTCTTTTCTTATGAAAAGAAATAAAAGAAATTTTTGTTTGTTTCATTTTGTATTTTAATTTTTAAGCAGTTTTTTGTGCTTTCTTTCTCTTTCTCTTTCCCTCTTTTTTTTTTTTTTGGTAATTTCTTTGAACTTTTACTTACTTGACGACGGACTAACAATGAGCGTGTTTTATATGCGGCCCCGCTGCCGACGCAAAACGTCAAGCAACCATCGCCAATCATTGCTGTCGCAATCGTCATCGTTAACCATCGCCGCCACCACCACCGCTATCATCATCATTGCTTATGACAACAAATAAGTGCGTGAATGAGCAATAACGGTATATCATGTATTTAGTCACGTTGTTGTTGTTGTTTTTGTTGTTAAGATTGCCTTGTTGCTGTTGCCGCAGTTGTTGTTAAATGTACGTGTCAGGCATAAGAAAACTTTCCAAACAATGTTTGGAGTTTCTTTTATAATTAACCAGCATATAACATATACGGAATAAAAACCAACAATAACAACAAGAACAAACTGTTAAAATTTAAACAAAATTTTTGTTTTCTTTAAAACCCAACTAGAACTAACAGAATATGTAAGCTTTTTAGTGCACCTCAATATCACTGTACGCAGTATTAATCGCATTAAATTCCAAGTGCACATCTTTTTTTTTTTTTTGTTATTTCGATTCGATTACAAAATATTTCTTTATTTAACACACTCCAACAACAAGTCTGATAGACCACCAATGTTGTGATTGTGAGTGTTAACTTTTATCCATGAATGACGATACCTACGGATTTAAAGTCAACTCCGAATGATAAATTATTTGGAGAAATTTTCATGACGATTTTATTACACTCAGATATTGGTCAAATGTTTGTTGAGAGGAAGAGAATAATGGATGCGATGTTTAGTTAAATTAAACAATTATTTGTTATAAGAATAGTAAACATTTGTTTGATTTATTCCTTAATAAATATTTTTTAAGTGTTTTTTTTTTTCTTTTTAAATTAACATGATTCATGATTGTTATTATTTTTGTATTTATAGTTTCGTTTTTATTTTATTTTTTTTTTTACCTTTTATTGATCCACTTGAATTGTTTTGTCCTGGCGATTGTACATTTCTCCTGTCCCAATGTATTGGCGTGTGCTTCCAATTTGGATGTAACGCTGTTCCACATATCAAACATGCGTTGCGTATACATTTTCTTTTCTGCTTCCTACTTCTGCTTCTGCTTCTTTTTCTTTATCTTTCTTATTAATTTTTATTGAAATTAATAATTTTTTCTGTTAATTTTTATTTTAAAAATTGTTTTTTTTTTTTGTTTTAAGTAATTACAAATAAAAATTTTTAATTTTTAACGTTTTAATTGTTATTAATAATAATAGAATATATGCTTGCTTGTATGAAAAACGTTAATTTTGTTGTTATTGTTAATATATATATATATGTATGGGTGTATGTATATTTTTTAAAGATTTTTATAATATTCACAATATTTGTGTTTGTTTATATTTTTTCTTCTTCTTTAATTTTAAGGCATATATAAGTTTTGTTTTGTTTTTATTTTTATTTTTTTATATAATTTTTGTAGAAAAAAAAACGTTTTTTTTTTGTTTTTGGTTCTTTTTTTTATAACAAATCGTATTGTTGTATAAATAAATAAATGCTAAGTTTTTAAGTTTGTTTTTTTGGTTTAATTATGAAACATTTGATGTTTTCTTAATAAATTTAACTATTTTATTTTTTTATTTTTATTTTTATTTTAATTTTAATTTTTTTTTATTAATTTCTTTAAAGCCTTTTTTCTTTTAAGTTAAAGGCCTTGCATTGCACTTGTTTGTTGTTTTGTATTGAGGGGGGAGGAGGATTGAGGGGTAATTTGTTTTATTAAATGCCAATTGTTTAAAAGTTGTTGCGTTTCATTAATAATTAATAATTTTATTTTATTTTCTTTTCTTTTATTTTTATTATTATATTTTACTAACGAATTTGATGTGAAATACTAGTATCACAGTCCACTATTTTTTTATTATTATTATTTTTTTAATTTATTAATATATAATTTGCTTTTGTTTATTTTTTTTTATTATTTTTCTTAAGACGTTGTATATATAATTGTATTAATTATTTTAAATTTTTTGTGTTTTATAATTTTAACTAATTTCTTATTTTTATTTGTTTAATATGAAGTGATAGGTACAAATTTGGTTTGAATTTTTTATTATTATTATTATTATTTTTAATTCTATTATTATTAATTATTAATTTATTATTTTATTGTTGCTGTTGTTGTTGTTGTTGTTGTTATATAAGGATTTTTAAATTTAATTTAATTTTTTTCTTATTTTAATTAGTTTATTTATTTTATTATTTTTTTTTTTTTTGTAATTAAGACACTTGTTCTGATTTCTTTTTTACTTTTATTTTTAATATAAAATTTTTTTTATTAACTTTTCTAAAAATTTTCCTTCTTTTAATTTTAAAGCCTTTTGGTTTTAGTTAAAATATTTTTTTTTTTTTTAACTTTTATCCATGAATGACGATACCTACGGATTTAAAGTCAACTCCGAATGATAAATTATTTGAGAAAATTTTCATGACGATTTTATTTACACTCAGAATATTGGTCAAATGTTTGTTGAGAGGAAGAGAATAATGGATGCGATGTTTAGTTAAATTAAACAATTATTTGTTATAAGAATAGTAAACATTTGTTTGATTTATTCCTTAATAAATATTTTTTAAGTGTTTTTTTTTTTTCTTTTTAAATTAACATGATTCATGATTGTTATTATTTTTGTTATTTATAAGTTTCGTTTTTATTTTTTATTTTTTTTTTTACCTTTTATTGATCCACTTGAATTGTTTTGTCCTGGCGATTGTACATTACTCTGTCCCAATGTATTGGCGTGTGCTTCCAATTTGGATGTAACGCTGTTCCACATATCAAACATGCGTTGCGTATACATTTTCTTTTCTGCTTCCTACTTCTGCTTCTGGCTCTTTTTCTTTATCTTTCTTATTAATTTTTATTGAAATTAATAATTTTTCTGTTAATTTTTATTTAAAAATTGTTTTTTTTTTTTGTTTTAAGTAATTACAAAATAAAAATTTTTAATTGTTTAACGTTTTAATTGTTATTAATAATAATAGAATATATGCTTGCTTGTATGAAAAACGTTAATTTTGTTTGTTATTGTTAATATATATATATATGTATGGGTGTATGTATATTTTTTAAAGATTTTTATAATATTCACAATATTTGTTGTTTGTTTATATTTTTTCTTCTTCTTTAATTTTAAGGCATATATAAGTTTTGTTTTGTTTTTATTTTTATTTTTTTATATAATTTTTGTAGAAAAAAAAAAACGTTTTTTTTTTTGTTTTTGGTTCTTTTTTTTATAACAAATCGTATTGTTGTATAAATAAATAAATGCTAAGTTTTTAAGTTTGTTTTTTTGTGTTTAATTATGAAACATTTGATGTTTTCTTAATAAATTTAACTATTTTATTTTTTTATTTTTATTTTTATTTTAATTTTAATTTTTTTTATTAAATTTTCTTTAAAGGCCTTTTTTCTTTTAAGTTAAAGGCCTTGCATTGCACTTGTTTGTTGTTTTGTATTGAGGGGGGAGGAGGATTGAGGGGTAATTTGTTTTATTAAATGCCAATTGTTTATAAAGTTGTTGCGTTTCATTAATAATTAATAATTTTATTTATTTTCTTTTCTTTTATTTTTATTATTATATTTTACTAACGAATTTGATGTGAAATACTAGTATCACAGTCCACTATTTTTTTATTATTATTATTTTTTAATTTATTAATATATAATTTGCTTTTGTTTATTTTTTTTTATTATTTTTCTTAAGACGTTGTATATATAATTGTATTAATATTTTAAATTTTTTGTGTTTTATAATTTTAACTAATTTCTTATTTTTATTTTGTTTAATATGAAGTGATAGGTACAAATTTGGTTTGAATTTTTTATTATTATTATTATTATTTTTAATTCTATTATTATTTAATTAATTAATTTATTAATTTTATTGTTGCTGTTGTTGTTGTTGTGTTGTTATATAAGGATTTTTTAAATTTAATTTAATTTTTTTCTTATTTTAATTAGTTTATTATATTTTATTATTTTTTTTTTTTTTGTAATTAAGACACTTGTTCTGATTTCTTTTTTACTTTTTATTTTTAATATAAAATTTTTTTTATTAACTTTTCTAAAAATTTTCCTTCTTTTAATTTTAAAGCCTTTTGGTTTTAGTTGAAAATATTTTTTTTTTTTTTTTTGTTAAAAAACAAAGCAATTTTTCCAATAAATTTTCTTCACACCTCCCTGAGAAGAGGGTGTTCTTTTTTTCTTTCTCTAAATTTTATAAAATTTTTCTTCTTGTTTGTTGTTAAGAAATGAATTACAAAAAAAAAAAACCCAAACACACGATAAAATAGGTTCAAAAGTTAAGCTTAACTTAGAAAGTTTCAGCTGAATTTGTTAAAAATTTCCAATTGTTTTGTATGATTTGTTGTTGTTGCTGTTTTTGTTGTTATATTGCTTTTATAATTATTATTGTTGATGTTGTTGTTGTTATTATTATTATTATTACTACTACTGTTACTGTTACTGTTACTGTTACGACGTTTATTATTATTTAATTTTGAATTTTTGCACTTGATCACTTTCACTGTTTCAGTTTCAGTTTCAGTTTCAGCTTCAGCGTCAGTTGCTGTTGCCGTTTGCAGTTGTATTTGTGTTTCTGTTTGTATTTCAGCTGTAGTTTCTACCGCCAAAGATGGCGGCGTCACTGTGTTGTGTAGCGGTGAGCACGTTGATGTTAATTTTACTAAAGTTGAGCTTGACGGCCTTAACGATACAGAAGTTATCGAAGAAGAAGAAGAAGGCTCTGAGGTTGTTTTACAGCTGCTGTTATGACTCTTACTTGTGCTTGTGTTAGAGTTTAAACTAATTTGACTATTGCTGCTGCCGCTCGTACTGCTGCTGCTGCTGCTGCTGCTACTACTATTGCTGTTGCTTATGTTATTGTTGCTATTTGTTATACTGTTATTATTATTGTTGTTGTTATTGTTATTATCATTAATTTGTCGATTTCTCCGTTTCGTTTGATTCCAAATCAAAATATCCAAAAACACGAAAATTTCACGACTATTTATTCCGGAAGACATTTGGTGGAATTGGATTTCTTTTATTTTTTTTTTTTTTGTTTTTTTCCTTCTTCACTACACACTCTTTTTAGAAAATCGTTAAAGCCACGCATTAAAAAAAAAAACGAAACGAAAAAGGTTTTTTGCGGCCCTTTTAATAGCACGCCCTTAAAGGCTGCCCCATCATAATGAAATTGTTCTTAAACGCTGTTGCCTTAAAAGTTTCTAAATGTTTCAGTATGAAAAACATAATGCAGGGTAAAGCTTTGTAAAATACGCATCAATTTCATAAAAAAAAAAAACAACAACTGAAATACAAAACTTTCTATAAATGTTCCTACAAAAAAAGAGAATTAAAAAAAAAGGAAATTAAAACTAAAAATTATGGAAAATTTTTTTTTGAATTTTCCATGAAACTGCTGTAAAACTTTAAGAAGAAAATTATTTTCCATGTTTCAATTCTTTTTAGAATTAGAATTGCTTTGCGCGACTACTAAACGAAAACATGTGTTGACTAAAAAGAAAAATACTTTATGGGCTGAAGGAACCCAAGCCTTTTCTATCGTAAAGTAATTTAATTTTGAATAGATTTTCTTGCTTTAAAAAATATTTTAAACTGGGTTTTGATATTAAAAAATTGTTTCGATTAATTGCTCTACTCTACACTCCTAACTTTCCTAAAATATCTGCTACAACAGGATTTTTCATACATACATACATAATTGGCCATTACAAACCTTCAGTCAGGATTACGGCCTTGCTGCTCACACCACTTATGTTATGTGTGTTAATTTTATACATGAGAGGCGGGACCTACAGTTTAAAGTCGACTCCGAACGACAGATTTTTGAGAAACTGTTCATGGCAATTTTATTTACTCTCAGAGTTTTTGCCAGAAATCTGTTGAGAGGAAGTCGTCGAAGAAATATTTTTTCATATTTCGTGTTTGATGTCTGACCGGGGATTCGAACCCTGGCCTTTCGTCTAATAAGCCAACACACTACCTACTAGACTACGGCGACTACAACAGGATTTTTCATGGTTTTATTTATTTTAGAACCATAGAATTAAGCTAAAAATATTCTTTTCCCTTCTTTTAATATAAAAAAGAGAAAAAAAAAACGCAGAAAATTAGAGAATGCGTCTGGGTACTCGGTAATTAAACGCATTTTCTCGAAATTACCTTTTTTCGACCTGACGACCGATTTTGCTTCAATTTTGGGACAATGTTCCAATGACGCGTAGTTTTACTCCGAACTAGGGAATAGTTTAATCGTTAAATTCATAATTCTTTGATCCTTTTTCATATACATTCAAATTTTATCTTGAACATATAAAATTATTCATTTATTTATGCAAATTTATTCAAAAAAAAAAAAAAATTATAATAAGACCCCCTATGTAGTATATTAAGCCCTTAAAGCCATTGTAATTTTAAATTCTTTCTCTTGTACTGCGCTTATTTAATGCATGGAATTGCTTAAAGCTTCTTTAAAACACTGCAAATATCATTTGTTTTTAATGTCTTAATAAGTTTCTCATTAATTTGTTTAATTTCAATTTTTTCCCCCTTTCTCCCTTTTTTATTTATTTTTCTTTTTTTTTTTATTTAAAACATGTGCGAGTGGGTGTTTGAAAAGCTTCAAACTTTCCTTTTATGATTCTGTTTCAACCTAAAAAAAAAATCGATATGGGGAAAAACAACAACAAACGCAACAACCAACAGCTATAATAACCCGAAGAAAAAAAATTGTCATTTTAATATTGTATACACACACACAGTACACACACATATGTACATATTTAAAAGGAAAAAAAGGGGTTGGTTACCATATCTCGTGTCCCGCAAAGCATTGCACCACACCGCAATTGTCCCTAGACCAGTAAAACACAACACATCATCCCCAAATTCATAGAAAAAAAAAAGTAGGAAAAAGTAGGAAAAAAGTAGAAAATACCAACAACAACAACAAGAACAAGCAGAAATAAAAGAAATTTGTTGCAATGGGTGGTGAATATAAAAAAGTTCTATGACCCAGTGGCTTAACATCGTCTCATTTATTTATTTTTTTATTTTTATTTTTGTTGTTGTTGCATTTTTAATTTTTTGTTGTTTTTCCTGTTTCATTGTGGAAAAAACGATTATTATGCCACATGCGACAGTGGCACAGTGTAACGAAATTTGAAAAAAAAAGAAATAAAATTTAGAAAGAAAAGGAACATTTTTGCAAATTAAATTTAAAATGTTTTCGAATAATATTCGCCAGTAAATTACTTTATAATTAATTGGTCGTTAAAAAGTGTGAACGAGTTATCAAAAATTGAATCATTTTGCCGCAGCTGGTAAAAATAAAGGAGATTCCAAAGAACCCACAGAATGTGCGAAAGTTTGTGGAGGCTCCCTGCTTTAACTAGAGAACGTTCTTTTTTAACTTAGTAACACGCACAACATGGTCGTAATCCTGGCTAAAGGGCTGTAATGGTCAAATAAATAACTAGGTAAACTTTGTCGAAATATTTCTCTTTTGTTGGCTCCGAAAAATGTACGTTTACCTGGCATTTATTTTTATTAAACTAAGAGGGGATAGGAATAGCATTCTGTAGTTTGCATAAATTGCAGCTTCAGAGGAAAAAAATGTGAAATAAAAAGAACACTGCCTATCTATCGATTTATTTACGCCGTCCATATTTACACTTTCAACCTTATTTAATGGCAACTTAAAAATTGGTATGCATTAAATATGCATTAAAAATATGCAACATTTTAATAATTTGTCACAATTTATTGCAAAACGCATTATTTTTGTTTTGTTTTTGTAGGTATAAACAAAGGAAACAAATGCAATGCATGTATGTGCATATGCATATTCCTTTACAACTACAACAACTGCGGTATTAGTAGCCACTGACTGATGCATAATTTATTAAGCATTTCTTTTCTTTTTGTTTCTCTTTTTTTTTTGTTTGTTTATTTTTGTTGCAATTGTAAAACTGTTGTTTTGATTTTTCTTGTTTTTTCTTTTTTTTTTTTTGCTTATGACCCCGTAACACTGTGAACCGCATTGCATACCGGTATCCCCATACACATAAACAAATTCATACACTCTCTTGCGCATACACAAACAAATTAAAAGAAAAAAAAAAAAAAAAAAACAAATATTAAACGGCATGATTTTTTTCCCCCGTTTTAATCGCATGTAGTAAGGAAATCTACATAAAAAGCTACAAAAACAAGAAGAAGAAGCAGAAGAAGAAGAAGAAGAAAAAGTATTTGCCCCACAACGCATGTATACGTCATCATTGATTTTTTATGTGGCACACTCACTGACACAGGCATACATATATGTATGTATGTATGCATATGTATATGTATGCATACATATAATCACTATGTTTATGCCAGTGAAACATGTAATAAAACAACAATAAAACATACAAACAACCACCAAAATTATAAAAGAGAGTGAGAGAGAGAGAGTACAAGTGATAACAGAGGGAGCCTTTGCAAACCAAGAGAAAGCCATATAAAGAGAGACAGAGTATGAGAGCCGGAGAATGCCATGCCTGCCTGAACAAAAAAAAAAAAACAAAACACATGAACATTTAAATGATTTATTTATTATTGTTGCTATAATACATACATGCATGGATGCAAAGACCCGTTGTGTGGGTAAAAAAAGTATTTGGAGAGTGTGCACACTCACACACATAGCAAGCATTCAATAGTCTGCACATGTAAAAGAGTAAAACCGTTAGAAAGCCATGTAAACCCACTGGCATGAAAAAGCTAAACTAAACCAAAAACAATAACAACTAAAATATTGTTGTTGATTTTGTTTTTATTTCTTTTCTTTCATACACACACACATACACACACCCACACACACGCTACCATATGTACACGCGCACATTGTCTCTATTGGGAAAAGTGCACTGAAAGAAATTTTATAGGGAATTGGTTCAGTTTCTCGGTTTCCTTTTTTAATTTGCTTAAATTCCTAAAAAGCCCTTTAATCGTTTAGTCCGAAACATATTGAAAAATCTGAACTTGCTCCTAATATTACCTAGAAAGCCAAATATAGGCTGCTTTGTGCATTTAATTGTCATAGAAATTGATTTTGAATACTTTTTCTGTAGAAAAATAGAGATTGCTGGGCACGTAGACCAAACAATATATTTCTCAACGTACGTAACTCTCTCAGTCATATAACGGAAAAATCTGTCTATAATAAATTTTTCGTTTTTTTTTTTGTTTTGTTGCTTTTTTCTTTCTTCAACACTTTATCCTTGTTCGTTTTATCTTCCTCTTCGTTGATGTTGACTGTTTGCAATACAAAAATAACAACAAAAAAAATTCTATAGCCAAGCCAAACCAAGCCAGTCAAGTCTTCTCTTCTCAAAAGCATCTGACCAACTTATAAGTAAAAACAACAATACAACAACAACACGTAAATAACAGCGCTCAAACAAAAATATGATTTGTTTTCAAATGCATAACAATGCAGAAAATCTTGCATTTATTGTTGTTGTTGTTATTGTTGCATTCATAAAAAATGCTGTTAACTTAGCGGATAATAAATGAGTGAGGAAGAGAGTAAGAGAAATGGAAGAAAGAAGATGAAAGACAATTTGGTCATTTAGAGAAAACAACAGCAAAAAAATTACTCCTGAAAGCAAACAACAGTATTAACAACAACAACAGCAACAACAACAATATGTGTGTCTGTGGAAAAACTAGCAGAAAGGAAAACAAGAAAAAATCGTTGCTCCACTGAACTTTTGTATGACGACGGCATGTGGTAGAAACAACAAAAAAAGAAAAAATAGAAAAAAAATAACACAAACAACATGAAGCCGCAATTTTCCCGTTAGAAAATGCGCTTGCGTTTTAAACAACTGGTTTTCCTCTTCTTTCTTTTCTTTCTTTCTTTCTTTCTTGCCTTCTTTCTCTTTATAAAAATTGTTATTGTTTTTGTTACACAGCCCACGTCTGCACAAACAGAGGCAACAAACGGCATTACAGGCGGCAGCAATGACGTTGGCAGAAAAACTTCTGTTAAAGCTTTCAATTTAACACGTTCATACATACATATTATACATGTGTCTGTGTGTGTGTGTGTGTGTGTTTGTATGCGTATTTACGTGTGTATGTGTGTGTAAATGTTTGTTTGAGTACCGATAGTCGTTCGTTGACGCCGAAAAAGACCAATGACCTATGCTGTGCTGAGTTAAGGTACTTGTTCTACTAATAAACAGTATAGAATAAAATAGAGAAAGAACAAAAAAAGCAGAAGAAGAAGAAGAAGAAGAAAAAGCAGAATATGTTCAACGAAATAATAAACGAACGAACCAACACTCACACACACTTGTACTCAGCTGGGGAGAGTGGGAGAGGGTGTATAAGAAAACAAAAAATTAAAAACTGTGGGGAAGAGATAAAAAAACAATTGAAGTTTGTTTGCTTGTCCGTCTGTCCGTCCGTCCGTCCGTCTGTCTATCTAACGTGATTGTTTGTTTGTTTGTAAATTTGTTTAAATGTTTGTTTTTTATGTTGCCCACTGTGCACATTATTTATGGCTAGAACAAGAAAGAGAGAGAGAGAGAGAGAGAGCGAGAGAGCGAGAGGGACGAAATAGAAACAAAGTGTGGGGCGTGTGGGGTACTCTCATGCTCAACATACATACATGCACAGTTTACTAAAGAGTAAAACACAACGGGGGGAATTTCATAATTTCTTTTGTAAAGCAAAAGCTAGAAAAAGAGAGAGAACAAGAACACAATTTAATAGAAAATTTGTTTGACTCTTTAAACAACTACAACGACAATAACAACGAAACAAATAATGTGAATGCTTTGACAAGCAACTCTTTTAAAGAAATTCTCACATTATTTTTTTAGTTTTTTTTTTGTTTATTTTTATTTATTTAAAGAGAGGATCTTTTTTTTTTTGATTCTTTTTACCGAATTTTTTTCAGTGATTTTTTTTTCCTTTAAGTGGGTGACATTTTTTACACTTTAAGAAAATGAAACAGAAAACATGAAACAATTTCATGGTAGTTGCAGTTTTCAGTTTTCAGTTTTCAGTTGTTTTTTTTTATTTTTTATTGAAAAAATGACAAAAATTGCCGACTGCTATAAATAGCGGTTTTTTGGTTAAAAATAACTGTATTTTGCTTTATCTTTTATTTGCTTATAGACAGCCACAGTGTTAAACATGAAATAAAAACTCAAACATTAATTCTTTATCTATTCAAAAGCGGAGGGGGTTCAATGACCCCCGCATAATTTTCGGCATTTGTCTACAAGCGACAACGACAAGGAAAACGATGAGAACTTTTATTTCTTCGACAAAACAAAAACTGAACAATTAATGTAGTATTACAGTGAACTTTTTTTCTGTTTTTTTTTTTAAATTTAACATAATAATTTTGTTTCTTCTTTTTTTTTTAATAAACAACGAGAATATGTTGTATTAGAATTTAGTTTTGCTTTTTTAAAAAAGTTCCATAAAATATTAAATCGACTACGATATCATTATATTGCTCCATCAATCTAGGCATTCGATATATCTCAACTTAAGTGTAAAAAACATGGTTTTAAGCTTTATTTGAGGTGATATTAGGTCACATGTTTTTTACACTTTTAGGTTGGATACCTCGAAAACAACATTAAGTGATGATACAAGGCATCAAAAACCTTTAGAAAAAGTATGTTCGCCTGTGTTATTATTCACTCAAGCTATAGATCAAGCTAAGTGGTGCTGGCATGATAAGAATTTGGTAAAAAAAAAAGAACTCTTTTTGACAGTTTTGTAAACAATTCACTCAGTATTATTTGAGTATTAAAAACAGAGGACAATAGCAAAGAGTAAATACACGACATTTCAGAGGTTTTCTTCAATATGGAAGAAGATATGAGCTAATCGGAGGCAAATCTTCGTTCGTTCCGTTAATTTTGATATGAAAACTCAATGAATTGAAGTCGTCATAGCCTGCTAAGTAGTATAATGGTTTATTAGACGTCAGGCCATGGTTTAAAATTCGGCGAATTCCTCTCAGATTTCAGATAAAAACTCTGAGAGTAAATAAGATTACCATGAAAAGCTTCTCTAAATTCAAACTGTAGGTCCTGCTACTCATGAATAAACTTAATACACACAACAGAAATGGTATTAGAAGCAGCTAGGACATAATCCCCGACTGAAGGGTTGGAATGATCAATTAAATGAGGAAGTTAAGTAAGCAACGCAATGAGATATTGAAATCTGTATGGGGCTCTATGTTATTCCAGATGGAAACAGTTGAGTGTTTAACAAGTAACAACCAGTTTATTATCGTTACTGTTACCAGTCAGTGTCTTTATTTCGAACATTATAACGCATTGTACTTTAGCAACCTTGTAGATAAATAACCCACGTTACTTGGCCAAAGTTTTCAAAGAAAGTTTCGCTTCATAATCTGCATAGGGATCAATTCACTTCTGAGGCTTAGTATACAAATTTATTTAATTTTTAATATTTAATATTTATAAAAAAGAAAACATAAAATTTTTTGAAATTTATAATTTTTTTTTAAAAATTCTCATTTGTTCAATAAGCTTCGCTGGAAATCCCACAGCAATATTTTTTTAATTTAAAAATTTCGTTCCCTTATAGTTGTTGGTATTGTTTGTTTAAGTATCGCATTTAAAATAAAAATAATTTCTTATTTATTTTTTTTTTATTGTTTTAAGCCAATAAAATTAAAAAAAATTAAAAAAAAAAGTTTCACTTCCTGATACCGATCCTTAACAGATGTTTTCAAATCGAATGTTTTCTCTCTCCTTTCTTTTGTTGTATTCTAACTACTACTCTTTGTATCACTGTGTATTAAATTCATGATTGAGTAGAAAATTCACAGCATTTTTCTGTTTTTTTTTTTTTTGTTTTTTTATTATTTGTTTGAAGTCAATATTTTCTTATCTTTCACAATTTGTGTGTGCGTATGTGTGAGCTAGTAAATGCGTGTATGTGCGAGCAATGAGTTCATTGACCAAAAGATTTCTGATGTTAATTAGAAAACGAATTAGAAAATAATATTTGAAATGTTCGGATTTCAATGGGCAGCAGTACAATATAAAATAATTTTGAAAAATTATGATTAGA
This sequence comes from Sarcophaga bullata, assembly GCA_005959815.1. Taxonomy (NCBI): domain Eukaryota; kingdom Metazoa; phylum Arthropoda; class Insecta; order Diptera; family Sarcophagidae; genus Sarcophaga; species Sarcophaga bullata. Next base: position 1,297,920 of record QOCX01000002.1, read on the forward strand.
AACACTGCTCTCTGCTCTGTGCACTATGTGATCTATATTTAGAAACGGCTACAAACGATTGTGTGTGTGTGAATTTAATTTGTTTTTCTTTCTATTTCCAACACTTGTCATCTTTGTTTGATTTGAAATGCAATTGCAGTCAGGAAAACAATACTTTTAACAATTTTATGAAATTTTACGCTTATTTTCAGCTGAAATTGCAAGTTTTTGCTTTGCTAACCTTTGCAATTTGGATAATCAGCGTAGATTTAATAAGAATTTCGTGTTTTTATGTTGCTTGCCTTATCTCTAGTTTTAGTTTATTGAACCTCAATTGAGATTCTATTCGAATTGGAATTTCGTTTGCATTCCTACTCATTAAGGTTTGCAATAAGTTTCGTAGAAGCCAGACAGTATTGCAATTAATCAAAATGAAGAATAAATCTAAGCGGATTGAACTCGATATTGAATATTTATACTCTGTATTGGCTTTCTATACAAAAAAAAAAAAAATAAATTTTTTTATAAAGACTTAAATGCTGCTGATAAAAACTTTTTATTGGAAATCGATTTTACAAAAATAAATAATAACCATACGGAGTTCAGCCTACCTAGTCTCAGAAATTAAGATGAACAAGTAAGGTAAACGAATTAAATGTGAATTCTACATACAGGAAAATGGCAGTAAAACAATAGGTTCACGGTGATTAGATGTCACCAGATATGCACAAATGTCTGGAAAAGATTGAGACAATAAAAGATGAATGGGAGAATAATATGTATTGTTGTAGTAGCTGCATGAAAAAGCCTGAAAACACTATGTTTTTATATAACTCTTGAGAAATTAGCTTCATATCCAAGGTAGAGATCATATATAAAGAATGTAGCTCTATAAGGGCTTCTGAGAGCTTCAAATAGTGGAATACAGTTACAACCATAGATCCAGTAGATGTCTAGACCAAGTCAAGTAAATTCTAAACTTTTTCTATTTCAAAATTTCTAAGTTTCTTAATTTTTTTTTATTTCCTTCAATAGAACTTCACTTCAAAAGTCTTAATATGCTTTACGTTTGTGTTGAAAATAAATATTCTTTATTTTTAGCAGTTTCAAGGACAATAATAATTATTTTAAATTTTTAATAGGGCAAGGATTTCATTTTGTAATATTTTCTTAAGATTGGAAATTTAATTGCATAAAAAAATTTAAATAAATTATTGTTAAAATAATAAAAAAAAATATTTTTGAGCACTTTCCAATTCATTTAAGAATAAGGAATGAAAATTTATTTTTTTTTTCATTAATGTAACGAAAAAGAAAAAAAAAACTATAAAGCTTTAGAAAAAAAGCTTAAAAATTATAAAAAAAATTTAAATTAATAAAAAAAAAATTAATTTTATGGCAAAGATCAATCATAAATACATTGAGTTGAAGATTCGTATTCGTTGAAACAATGTTTTTAATTTCGTTCCCAAAGCATCAGATTTAAACGTAGAGAACCGGTGTTAAAATAATTAAAATCCACTACCACTAGGAAAGTCTCACTATAATTATTGAACTGAGGCGGGCAT
>QOCX01000002.1:1300009-1347534 GCA_005959815.1 Sarcophaga bullata
TAAAAAATTAATTTTATGAAATTTTAATATCGTTTTACAAAATAAAATCCTTGATACGTGAATAATTTTGTTTGTGGAATTTAAACTCCTTCTTATTTATTTCTTATATTATTTTATAAATATTGCTCTCTTATTTTTTTTAAATTAATTTTCATTTATTATAAGAAAGGCACTCGAAAACTTAGACGCGACTGACTGCGTATTAAATAGGAATCAAAAAAATATATATAATCTGTCAATTGGGTGGCGTTGAGCCTACTACTATTACTTTATTTTGTTGCTTCACAAGCGCAGGACATCCTCTAGTATTTATGTATTCCTTTGATTTGTTTCAGTTTGATTGATCAAGCTTGTCCACCCATATGTACAGTGTTCATTTTAAATTGCATTGGAAACTTTCCTCAATAAGTCCAACTATTTGTTAAGACGTGGCGCAGATTATCATCATATTGTGATCATTATAGATATTTTACTCTATGAGATCGAGGGTAATAGAGCGCCCGGAGGTTTGTAGCCGCCTAAATTTTGAAATTTGTAAAACTGGTATGAAAATTTTATTATTTTTCTCTCTGTAATTTGTTTGCCAGCGTATCCAGTTTNAATCCTATGGAATATTTGCTGAAATAAATTTTCCATTTGATGCCTTCAAAATTGCTAAAGTAGAACTTTATCACGCATTAAATATTTCCATTAATTTATTTACGTATTAAAGATTCATTAGCTGACCAGACCATTAGCCAGAGGATTTCAGAAAAACAAAAAGAAAAGGGTGGCAACATTGAGGATAGTGCGAAACAGTTGCAGATAAATTGGCCCATTTAAGAACAAAAACAAGTAAGAATTTGAAAGATCCTGATTTAATTGGAATTCCTGGTTGTTTTTATTGTTTTTTGTAGTGATTGAATATAATTTTCGATGATAATTTCCTTTATGTGAAATTCTTTTAATCCCAATATTCTTTATTAAAAATTACAAAAAAATAATCCTTCAGATATCCTTGTAATTCTTCTATCGTTGTTTAGAACACTTATACTGATAATCTCATTCAAAATATTTTTTTTTATTGTTTGTTATTTTATTTTTTATAATTTTTAAACTATTTTGCATATTTTGTTTGTTTTTCTTTTTATTTCGAAATTTGTTAATTCAGTTAAAATTTATTTATTTTAAGTTTATTTAATTATATTTATTTATTCCTTAATTATTTTCTCTTTCTGAATATAATTTTTAAATTTTTTTTATTAAAAATTGAACAATAAAGCCGTTTCTTTCAATAACTGACATTTTTTTTTTTTGAATAATTTTGCTTTCAATTTATGATTTTGATATTCCTTAAAACATTGAAATACTTGAATTAGAGTTTTCGTAATAATGTTTAAAACTTCCTAAACATAAAAAAAACAAAAATTCTAATTCCATGGTTTTCTAATTTTCCTTCTTTTATTCAAGTTTTATTAAAAATGAATGGATTTTTTTTTTAAATAATTTTCACTAATTTTATATTCACTTTTATTTTATTTTTTAATTTTTAATTTTTTTTTGTTGCTTTTTTTCTGCATACAAACATTTTTCTTTGATTTTTAATTTCAAATGAAAAGCCTTTAAATTTCTTCCTTTTTTTCCATTTTATTCTTTCCTTTTTCATTTGCTTTTTCAATTTTCCTTAATTTTTTTTTTTTCATTTCATTTCTCTGAATTCATTCATAATAATAAAGCAAAAAATCTGGGGGAAGGAAAAATTACGTCACTTCCGTCATGCACTCCATATTTCTTTTTCTATTTTTATTCATTTTTTTTTTCTATGTTTTGCTCGTTTTTTACAGGGTGTTACAATTTCCAAATGCACTTTTTTTTTCTTCGCACACCCTCCTTCCTTTCTACCCACCTCTCGTCAAACGCGCAGACACACACATTTTTCTTACGCGCACATCGTTTTTATCTTTTTTTTATTTGTCTCATTAACATAAATGAAGAACTACTAACCGTAATATTTTATTTTTTTTAATTTTCAAATTTTAAATTAAATTATTATAATTTTTAAATAAATTTTGTTTTTTTTTTAATTTTTTTTTTAATCTATCAAACACCGATCCCTCCGTTCCTCGTTGTCACTCTTTTGTAGACTGCCTGTCCCGTCTGTAATGAACCGAGATATTTTTTTAAGTTTAACAAGCGTTAGAATTTGTTTAAAACATAAAAAAAAACTAAACTTTGTTTCTTCTTCTTCTTTTTTACAACAACATTTGAAAAACAACAAAAATTGTTTAAGTTTCTTAAGCTTTAAAAAAAATTTGTTTCTTTTTTTTTTTTAGTGAGTATGTATGTGTGTATTGTTGTTCGTTTAATGCAGCATTAAATGAAAAACGCTTCGCTCTTTAATTTTTTTTCTTTTCTTTTTTTTTTGTTTAATTATGATTGTAAATATTGTTGCTGTTGTTGCAGTTGTTATATTATCATGCTGAATGACGATTACGAAGTTGTTGTTATTTGTTTCTTTTTTTATTATTATTATTGTTGTTGTTGTTGTTGTTGTTGTTGTTAATGATGATGATGTTGTTGATAGAATGTTATTGCTGTTGTTCTTGGCGATGGTGTTGAACCGATGATGGCGATGACGATGACGACGTCGAGTAACAATAACGCGGTAGAAACGATACGCAAAACCAAAACAACATACCCGCGATACGCTCAATACGAAGTGTAGCCAAAGACTGCCTCAAAATGTTATCGAGTTCGCTGTATTCCATCCATCCAACCAACCAACAACCATCCGTCGTCTATCCAAATCCAAATAGTAGCCAACGTACCAGTGTACCAAGTAGTCAGCCAGTCGTTCAGCCAAACAGCCGCTTGCTCGCTCGCTTGCTTGCTTGTTCGCTCATTCACAAAATAATAAAAAAAACAAAACAAAAAACAAAAAACATTCATTCATTCGTTCAGTCAGTCATTCAGTCGACGGTGAGTCGGCCACATAGTCATTCTTCATCCATCTATCCATCCATCCATCCATCCTCAGCAATAATACTTTGGCTGGTAAAGTTGCGGATTTGTTGTCTTTGCATGCTCGTCGCTCTTTCGTTTGCTGTTTCTGCTCTGCTGTCAACGTTGTTCATTCTGTTAAACCTGCATACACATCTTCACATTTAAACGCTGACGTCAACGTTATTGTCTTACGCTAACGTTTCCCCAATACGTAAGCAGAAGGAGAACAAGAAATAAATAATAAATATGTATTTACATCACATACGTACGTACACACGTACATACACACATACAATATATGAGTGTGTGTAGCAAAAGCCAATGCTCTTTAGCTTGTACAAGCATTTATAATTGTTATTATTATTGTTGTAATTGCAAAACACAAACCCCCTCCCCACCCCAAGAAAAAAAAAGAGAATCAATACGCATAGAGACTGAGAGAGAGAGAGAGTGTGTGAGAGAGAGAGTGAGGAATAGAGTATAAAATGTTTGTTATTTAATAGAAAAAGCACACAATTTTATTTCTCTATTTTATGCTCATCGTACACTACTAAACACAAAAGCTTCTACAACAATAATAACTTCACTCCATTAGATAAAGTATACAACAACAAGAATATAATCTACCACACTCATTCATACATATACATAAATGTGTATGGCGTGTAGCATTTAAAAACATTTACATACACATGAACACATTTCGCATGAACACATGCTTATTAATGTATTACAACATATGAGTGTATGTTCACATTGCTCTCACCGATAAAAGACTTTCTCTTAAAGAAAAACTTTCTTTGCTGTTCAGCAAGTGCTTTTGATAATTTTGTTTTTGAAAATTAAATACAGTGAGGGAGAGAGAGAGCGAGAGTGAGATAGCAAGAGAAAAATATGTTAAAAGAAGATTTTTAAGAGTAGTGAAGCTCAAATTATCACTACCAGTGCTGCCAATTTTGTCATAAAAATGCTTAAATTTCAAAAAGGTTCTTATTTAAGTTGAAAGCACATTTTAATTGATTTTTTTTATAATAAGAAATGATATTTGACGTTTGTTGCCCATAACAAGGCGTGATAATGCGATGATATTTCGACAAATCAATACAATCAAATCATTGTTTGTATTGTAAATCTTAAGAACTATTTCCCTTCATTCAACTTGCGTACATTAAATGGTACTTTTATCACAAGCATTTGTGCTTTTATTCATGCTGCTTACAATTTAACTCTCTCTCTCTTTAACTGTTTTAAGAACAGCAAAACTTTACACATATTGTAGTTGCCTTTACATGTTCTCTTACAGTGTAGTGTACATGTACGTTGTAAGAGTGTTGTAAACAAATCTCTTTAAATTTTCAAGTATTTCTGTTGTATTGTATTGTATTGTGTTGTGTTGTGTTGGTCCGATACTCGCATTTAACATGAATTTTTTTTATGAGAATTTCTATCTACAGTAAGTAGTTTTGTTGTGTTGTTCATTTGTTCGTTTGTCGTGTGTTTTATGGTCATCGTTTTGTTACTTCGTTTTACACTCATTTGTTCGTTTTATAAATTCGCTGACTGGGTATATGTGTCTCTGTGTCGATTAGTTTTTTTCTTCTTTGCTTTGCTTTTCTTTTCCTTTTTAATTTTCTTAAATTGTTCGTTTTATTTCTTATTGTTTTCATTCGCAATGTTGGATTTATTTTGTAATGTTTTGTTACCGTTGTTGTTGTATTTTCTCTGTTCCTTAATATGTTTTTTTGTAGGTATTTTATGAAAATTTGCTGTATTGATACTCTTTGCCGCAGTGGCAAATGGGTTGTTGTTGTTGTTGTTGTTGATGGTTATTATTTTCCTTTTTTTTGTCTTTCTTTTGTTTTATTTAAGCAAAAACAGCTGTTTTCTGGTAATTGTATAGAGAATGAGAGCATTCAAGTAGTTGTGTTTACCTTTTCTTTTTCTTATAATTGTTGTTGTTGCTATAAGGTGAATAACTTTTTGTATGAGAGGGAAATGGTAAAATCTAAATAAAGCAGAGAATATTTTTGTATTATTTTTAAGAATAAATTTATATACATACATAAATATGTATGTAAATATGTGTGCGTGCATGAATGTGTAGTTGTTTTGTTACTCTCTTTTTTATTATTATTATTATTTACTCTCTTTATTTTGAGTAGAGTTACATACGAACACATAATTTGTAAATGATTTAGGAGATACTGATGCTGTTTTATGATAGTGATGAAAAGTGTTGTTGTTGTTATCGTTGCTTTTTCTTTTTCCATAAACACACTTGTTTAACACACTATTCCAATACAGCTTGAAAGTGCAGTGATAAATAATGCACATACTTAAAATGGTACAGTGGAACAAAAACGTTAATTTACGTGTGATATTATTTGCATTAGAAATGTTTGCTATATCCGGTGAATTTATATATGCAAGGCGTTGAACAAATTAATCCTTTGCTTTGATCTAAAAAGGGGAGACTTTATTTGTAATATTTCGAATGATTTAAATCCACAAGTGACCATTGTTTTCCTCGATAACTGCAATGAAGTCATTTTTTATGGGATTTCTGACAAATACGCTGGCCTATCTACCCTATCACTGCAGTGTTTCCTTAGCGGAGGTAAAAGCCGTAGTGAAAGCTGCTTGATGCTTGTTGGGTGATGTAATTTTCCCTGAAAATCTTAATGTACTCGTGCAACAAGTCCCTCGCGTAGCTCATTTTGTCACTCGTCATTTATGACGAAGGTTGGGAAAGATATGGTCGAAAACTACATTGCTAATGAACTATACACGGCTGGTAAAGAGCTCATAATCTATAATATGCTGCAGAAAATACGTGTGCGGATATTCACTGGTCCTTTTAAAAGGAGGCTCAAAGGAGGAAGATTAATTGTTTTGTTTTCTTAACAATAGCATGACACTCTACTGTACTTAGAGAATCTCTTTGTTAAGAGCATAATACGCGTCCTAAGGGTATTTTACAACTTTTTTTTTAAATAAAAATTTATTTGAACGAATAAGTTGCGCGCACCTGGACCTTTTTTTTGGTATCGTTTGAGGGAAAAGAAGATTTCTATCAAAATTCTATAAAAATAATTAAAACGAGAGAAAAAAAAATCGATTTTTTGAAATCTATGAAGCATACTGACCTCTTAAAGAAATGTTTCCAACTCTGTAAAAAGACCCCTGTAATGGAATATATTGTAGAAACAAAATGGCTTGAGTTTTGAAAACATAAATTTCTTAATTTTTTTTTAATTTTAATTAAAAACCTTAGAAAAATGAAAAAAAAAAAAAAAAACGTTTGAAAAGGCGAATATTTCATTATAAACGCGGTTACCGCCACTAACAAATTGTGAATAATGACCCCCCCTGGAATCGTTTAAAATTAGTCGATTGCTACGTAATATATTAATTAAATATTTGTAAAATATGTATTGGAAATAAAATTTAAAATTTATAATTTAGAAAAAAAAAAACAATCATAATTTCCATCACACACAAACAAACTAACAAAAACAGAAAATAAAATAAAACGAAACAAAATAGACAAAAACTTTGTTATACAGTTTGCATGTAATGGATGATTTGGCCCGGGTTTGTTTGTACATGTGGCCCTGAACGTGGTCGTTGGTCTTGGCGAATAATTTTTATTTTTTTTTTTCCACTTTATTTTTGTTGGTTTTGATTTCTTTTTTTTTTTTTTTTGGTTTCACAATTTTTTTTTGGTTTGTTACAAAAGTTGCTATTGCTATTGCTATTGTTGTTAACGAAGTGGTTATTGTTGTTTCTGCTGCTACTGCTGTCGTAGTTGTTGTTGTATTTTTTGCACTATCACCTCTTTTTTTTAAGAAACAAAAAAAAACAACATTTTTTATTACCGCTTTTGTTTTATTTGCGTTATTCGTTTAATAGAGTGTGTGTTTGTTGCTTTAGGTGGCACTCATACTCACTTAAATGGTGGTTAGACAAACATTGTAGCAAAACGTCAGAGTAATACTAGAGTATTTGATATCGTTTGTCATACAAAAACAGGCCCTTACATGTATCAGAAAGTTTCCATTGAACTCTAGCAGATCGTAGAGTGTATTTCTTTCTTTCTTTTTTTTCATTTTTATTTACATTTTTTTTACCTTTAAATCTGCAGATATTCGAAAAACAGATTTCATAATATTTTTTTTTATTTTTTAATATGCAAAATTAATTCAAAAATTAAAAACTCAAAATAAAAAACAAGACACAAGAAACAAAATAAAATGAAGATGGAAAAAATTGAAAGAAAAAAGACAAAAGAAGAGACGCAAAGAGAAAATGTTTGCAATTCCATACAAAGCGAATGGTAAATGACAGACGGATATATCTATGTATGTATGTATGTATATATATATACGTATGCATCCATATTCCATTTCAACATGGCGAACATTCATTTTGATCATCAAAAAAAAAAAAAAAAAAAAAAAATAAGAAACAAACCTTAGATAATTGTCTTATGATTTCATAAATGTTTCATTGTTGTTGTTGTAGTTGTTGTTTTATTTTTTTTTTTATAGATAATAAGACAAATTAGATAATATTAGAGATTAACATACATATGTATGTACATGTGTATGCTTGTAAAATTTAAACGTGCATAACACTGATCTCAATGCTGATGCATGTGAAGATGGTGAAGGAAAAATGCTTGTACAAGACATTATCTTTGACTTGCCATAAACATAAGTATCATGTGGGAAATCCTAGGGAAAAAACCCAGGAATTATGCACTGCATGCATATCACGATGGTCAGACTAGTAGTGACTTTGAGAGCAGAGGTCTAATATTTATACGCATTCATTCTTATTTTAATATCATGGAACCTCTATTCATATTTAAAGTTTGAAGTGCTCCTCATATTCATACTTAACAATACTTATGATGTTGTTGATTTCGACTCTTCATAACTCAACATATGCACGAATCACACAATGAGTACGAATCGCATACAAACAGTAAAATACTCACTACAAGGTTGTGTGTTTGCTCTGATTGCTGCTCTGTGTTTTTTGCTTATGAGTCTTTTCTTTTGTTGAGAAAGTAATCAAATTAACGTGTATATAATCTACAAAGGACGAGACATAACCATGCTATCAGACCGCCATTGGAGCACAAGACTCCTATGAGATTAAATCACAGATAGTATGCGACTGTCTGGGAAAGCTGAACCAGCTAAGAAGGAAAATTATAGCTACTCTCTGCTAAATTGCATTCGACATTGTTGACACCGAACAGCATTCTGAGATTTGTGAGCCCAATAGGCTTGCAAGAGATATTATACCCTATAGAGTTAAAGGGGGAAGGAGTACAATAGATCTTATTGTCGCTATGATACTTCTTCCACAATCTGGTGTTCTTTAGGGTAACAGAATTGAGAGTCGCCGTAGTCTAGTAGGTAGTGTGTTGGCTTATTAGACGAAAGGCCAGGGTTCAAATCTCCGGTCAGACATCAAAAACGAAATATGAAAAAATATTTCTTCGGCGGCTTCCTCTCAGCCGATTTCTGGAAAAAACTCTGAGAGTAAATAAAATTGCCATGAAAAGATTCTCAAAAAATCTGTCGTTCGGAGCCGACTTTAAACTGTAGGTCCCAACACTCATGTATAAAATTAACACACACAGCATAAGTGGTGTGAGAAGCTAGGCCGTAATCCTGACTGAAGGGTTGTAATGGCCAATTATGTATGTATGTATGTATCTTAGAGAGGGGAATTCAGTCCTATACGACAATAATAATAACAACAAATAGTTCTCAACCATAAAACAAAGAAAATGAAAGTTTTGTTTATTTATGGAAATAGAAGTCTTGGAAAAAGTTAATTGTTGGCCATAGAAAATATTAAAATCGATGAATATTTTTAATACAAAAAAAATTTAAAATGAAATACACTCGAGTGTCCTGGTAGTCTATTGGGTAAAGTGCTAAACCGTTAGCGTGAGGGTTGTGGGTTCGATTCGCAGAAGATAAATAAATCAATATTGTAAAATCTGAAAGCAAATTATTTTTGGATTTTTAAACCTATTTATGGACATAAAAATAGAGAAAAAAAATTAACATTTCAGTTTCTGTACAAATATAAATTTTAAAAGTTTGTTGGTAGAAAAAACCTTAATCAAAATTTATTGTTTTAGAAAGTTTAAAAATTAAAGTTAAAAAAAGGACATCCGTTTAATAATTAACCAAAATAAAATTGGGTTTTTTTCAAAAACCTTAATTTAATTTGCAAAATTTTTTGCACACACAACGCACATAATTTTCGCAAATAATAATTTATTTGACCTGATGATGGTCGACACTCGGGTCGGTCAATCGCTTTGCATTGGTTTGAGTTCAAAGTTGCACAAAACATGTTTAATTAAGTAAGTTTGTCGTATGAATAGTTTGCAAAAAAAAAAAATAGTTTTGCACGCAACAACAAAACATATTATAAAAATGAAAAAATAAAATAGAAACCTCATAAATAGTAACAAATATGTAAATCGGGTTTAAAAAAATAAAAACAAAAAACAAAAAAAAAATAAAAACAAAAAATTAAAAATAAAATTTAAATTTAAAACACCAGCTACATTTCTTTCACTTCACTAGTCACAATAGATGTTCAAGGTCTTTATCTCTACCACCAGCATCATCATCATCATCATCATCATCATCATCATCGTCACCAGCAGCAGCAGCATCATTAAGCCAAGAAAATTTCGTAAGAAATTGATTAAAGTTTTAAAGTCTACCTTCATTTCATTCATTTCGGTGTTACATCATGTGTTTTTGCAGAAAAACAAAAAAAAATTCCATAAATTAACTTTCTGGAGTTGATCTGTCTGCCCCTTTCATTTTGAGTTCAGTTTGCTTTAATAATTTTGCTGATTTACTAACGCAACGCCACCATTCACAAAATTTACAACAATTTTTAGATCAAATCGAAATTATTAATTTATTCTCTCTCTCTCGCTATCTCTCTCTCTTCGCTATCTCTCTCTCTCTCTCCTCAATTTGTTTCATTTCGTTTGCAAATCATTTGAAATTTAAATGCAAGCGCGTTTCACAATAGATTTTCACTTTTCAATTTATTTTTGCGCATTTTTTTTTTTTTCATTTAATAACGAGGGTTGGCTATTCAAATACTTTCTAATCGGATTTGGATTTTAAAAATAATAAAAATTGACATTTAAAATCATTAAACTCTGCAACATGCAATAAGAAATGAATTTATTTCTTAGTTAAATGGCCTATTTGCTTAGGTAGTGTTTTGGATTATTAGTCACGGTTTAAACTCCCAGACAGACCTTTCAAACAAAATGAAAATTCTCGATGTAAAACAAAAAAAAAAAAAATTCAATTAAGACAGCTCCTCAAAAAGTTGCCGTTCGCAGTTGACATTAAATTCTAGGTCACATAGAACATGGTTGGTGTCAGAAGCCAGATGGTAATCCTGTCTTAATGATTGCCAGTGGCCAATTAATTGAGATTAGCCAATTATAATTTACATTTCTCTCTGAGAGTTGTAAATCTTTATTCCAAATACCAGCAATAATCAAAACGTACTTGATGCACTAATTCTAAAGTGTTAGTTCCAGAGATCGGCAATGAATCGTTTTTTTTTTGCGCTACTCATAAGCGCTCAGGAAATTTTCAATATAGTAAGTGAGTCCAACAATATTGAAATTTAACTACACACTCTGGATTTATTCGTACTCACTACAACGTTGATTTATAAGTACAGGTTGCAATGAGCATGCGTACAACGTTGACATCAAACTCATACCATTCGAAATATGTTTGATTCATAACTTTAGAAAAATCTCTTGTAATACTTATTAATCAAATTAACAGTCTGAAGGCTTGTTCTTGTAAGGCAAACAAATCCACTTGCTTGTCTATTTGCATGAAAAAAACAAACAAAAAACACTCAGTTTTGTTTTTGTTTCCCATATAAACAGGTTCTTGTTTTACAAGAACAAGCCCTTAGTTATTGTTGCATTTACAACAAAAGAAAAAGACACATAAGCAAACAAGACAGAGCAGCAAGCAGAGCAAACACAACCTTTCAGTGAGTACTTTAGTGTTCGTATAAACATGAATGAATAAATGAATGAATGAATGAATGAATGAATGAATGAATGAATGAATGAATGAATGAATGAATGAATGAATTAATGAATGAATTAATGAATGAATGAATGAATGAATGAATTATTTGTGAATATTTTGAGTAATACATAACATACATAATTGGCCATTACAACCCTTCAGTCAGGATTACGGCCTAGCTTCTCACACCACTTATGTTGTGTGTGCTAATTTTATACATGAGTGGCGGGACCTACAGTTTAAAGTCGACTCCGAATGACAGATTTTTTGAGAAACTTTTCATGGCAATTTTATTTACTCTCAGAGTTTTTGCCAGAAATCTGCTGAGAGGAAGTCGCCGAAGAAATATTTTTTCAATTTCGTTTTTGATGTCTGACCGGGGATTCGAACCCTGGCCTTTCGTCTAATAAGCCAACACACTACCTACTAGACTACGGCGACTTCAATATTTTGAGTAATGGAGAGTCGAAATCAACAACATCATACATGTTGTTAAGTATGAATATGATGAGCACTTCAAACTTTAAATATGAGTAGAGGTTCCATGATATTAAAATAAGTATGAATGCGTAAAAGTATTTGAAATTATGAGTATGATTCGACTCATCTTCTTGGATTCTAATCATCTTCTTGGAATACTCATTGCTAATCTCTGCTACAAACATGCTCAATTGTGTAGGCGATCCTTTTCTGTTTGTTCAAGTGGTTCGTTATCCAAATACAATAAAAAATCACTTTATTTGACCACTTGACCACCATCATTTTGAATTTTTGAAAATTTCTTTCTTTGAACTCTTTCTAATGAACATTGTTTGCTTGTTGTTGTTTGTTTGTTTGTTTTTTTAAGAAAGAGCATGATTTCTTTCTAAATAGAAACAACCTCTCATATTCATATTTTATATGGCAAGCCAAATCATATTCATTCAATTCCATCATACCCGCTTTACTACAAATTTTGACGTAATTTCTTTAGCAAAACTGTAAGCAGCTAAGAGAAGATCGCAAACATAAAAGGAAAAAAAAAGAATGCCTGGAATTCCGTGCAGTTTCTCGGGTAGTTAGTCACAGAGAGAGAGAGGGAGAGAGAGAGAGAAAGAGCGAGATGTTAATGATGTTAATGACGACATTGGAGTCGTTGATGATGACGAAAAGAGTTAAACAGAGAATTATCGTGGCGTAACAGGGTTCTGTTATTTCTTTAAGTCAGTCGGTCAGTCAGTCATTTAGTCGTAGTACATACGTTTAGTTTGTTTAAGCCGCAAGCCATTTATGTTCTCTAATGTGTTATTAGAAACTCTTTTTTTTCTTCTTTCTTTCTGTATTTCAACGTTTTCTTCTTCTTCTTCCTTTTTTTTTCGTTTGTTTGTTTGATTTTTTTTTTCTTTTTTTGCTAATGTTGTTGTTCTTTGTTGGTTTGTTTATTGTCGATATTTTAAATTTTTTTTTCTTATTCTGTTCTGTTCGGTTGGAAAGTGGGACGCTTATAAGCACAGTATGCAAAAGGTGAATAGCCTATAAATAGTTGTGGAAGTTCTTTTTATATTATTGCTGATGTTGTTGTTGTCTTTCTCACTAGTAGAAAACTATACATACATACAATACATACATATGTTAGTATGTTTTGTATTGTATTGTAAAGCGGTTTTCAGTTATTTCAAGTTGTTGCGATTTTTATGCTTGTTTTTATTGTTGCTTTTTTTTTCTTTTTTCGGTATTTCTAACCATTTTCTAAGCATTTTAGTGACTAATGCGGTAATCAAAGAAGTATTGATAGCAAGTATGTATAGGAAGATGTAATTCTTTTAATTTTTTTGTTCAATTTTTCGATTTTATAAACATCTGGAGAGGGAGTTTCTTTTGATTGGCATTTGATCGTTTTGTAACGTACATAGGTATGTACGCAACCTAATAAGCGTTAATAAAGCATTAATCCCATCACTAATTGTAATATTTTCAAGATAAGTTTTGCTTTTGCAAATTTTTTATTTTTTTTTTTAATTTTTTTTTTAATTTTATTTTTTTTTTTTTGTTTAAATTATTTACCTTGACTTTATTTAAAAAAAATGAATTAAACTGTTAAGTTTTGTTGAAAAACTTTTTCTTTATTTTTTCTTTGTGTTTCTTTAGCCATTAAAAATTTCTTTAGAGATCTAATCGCCTTATCGATTATAGCGGTAGTTTTGATTGACTTATTGGTGTCTTCTTCTTTTTTCTTCTTTTTTTTTTGCTATTGAGCTTAATTTGTTGGCAGAATTTTTTCTCTTATTGATAATCGTTTACAGCAAAAACTTATCGTGTTTCAACCAGGCTTACTGTTGCCAAAACTTTTGCGGAATTCATAGAAGAAATTAGCCCCCTAACTGTTTAGTGATCGCACCAAAATGCCGAAGTTCGTTAGACTAGTTTCCCTATAGAGTTACGCTATTGGGGTCCGAGTCGAACAGATACGACAAGAGTTGTTATGTGAACAGTCTATGCAGTAAGACATTTATACGCCCAATTATACGTATGGTCCAGGTAACTACACCCGTAAAGAGTCTGGTTGACGGTCATTGACGTAAATCGCCCGTAGGAAAATAGTGCAGTTATCGAGCAATCGGAGAGATATCAAAAGCTGTGGATACAATATCCCTTTTTGTCTGATTGGTAGCTCAATAAAAATGAATTCATGTGATTTCGTAAAACACATTTAGCACATACGCTCCGGAAGGTATTACAATCACGTAGTCTCACAGTAGGTCTCACATAATCTATTCAATCCCGTAAGATCGGGACGTTGTTAATGTGATCTAGAATGTTGATAATGTGATCCACCTCGGTTAATGAATGTTACTTTTGTGGGTTTTTAAACAAACAACATAAACATCTGCATTGATGTTGCCACGCCCATGTGAATTTTTTGAATTCTTAGGCACCTTCAAAACGACCTCATGAAGATATTAGAAAATGTTACGAATAATTACATCTAAAAGGTTAAAAGCCGGCCCATTAAATTTTTTTTAGGAAACCCTTTAGAAAGAAATTCTGGAAACCCTTAAAAATTCTTAAACTATTCCAAACACAGTAACAGTAGAGCCAAATTAGTATCTTCTTCTCTTCTTCTTCTTTGTCTCAATGAGATAAACATAACATTGGAGCTGCATAAGATTGGCTGACAGACGGACACGCGAACAGACAGTAACTGTGTTAGTAGTGGTTGTTTGGCCCAAGAACATTGCCATCCATTTTGTAAATATTTTGCAATTTCTACATTATTTACCGTTTTTATTTTAGTTTTATATAAGCGAGTGTGTGTGTGTTTGTGTCTCAGTTTGAGGCAA
Organism: Sarcophaga bullata; assembly: GCA_005959815.1. NCBI lineage: Eukaryota > Metazoa > Arthropoda > Insecta > Diptera > Sarcophagidae > Sarcophaga > Sarcophaga bullata. The sequence goes on from QOCX01000002.1 coordinate 1,314,435, forward strand.
AATAAACGGTTGGCTTGAATGACTAGCAGACTAACTGACTGGCTGTCGATGTATTTGCTGATGGTTACTGCTGATGTTGCTGCTGCCGCTGATGGTGGTAAGTCAGGCTTATCACATACAGAATATCAAAGAACTTGTTGCTGTTGCTGTTGCTGTTCTTAGTTTTTCTTTTTTTTATTTGCTTTTGTTGTTCTTATTCTTTGTGTTACTGTGTATATTACTCTGTGTGTTCTGTGTAACGTTTTTTTTTTTAAGCTGAAGGCTTATGTTGCTTCTTTTGCTTGTTCTTCTTCTTCTTCTTCTACTTCTTCTTGTTCGCCGTGTTTAGTAAGAGTTTTTATTTGTTATTGTTGCAGTTGGTAACGACATAACGTTTTTGCCGAATAGATATAAAACACACACACACTCAATCATATTTATTTTGTATACACACCGTTTTACCGTATTACGAACCATAGCGGTAAAAACGTCAACTACAAATTATACCGTTATAAAATGTTGTACAAGTTGTTGTTAAGAAGAACGAACAAGTAATACAAGTAGTATGTACTAGTAGTAGCAGTAGTTGTTGTTGTTGTTGTAGTTATTATTGTTGTTGTTGTGGCATTACGTTTACGTTTGTATATGTATGTTATATACACAACAAGAATGTTGTGCAAGAACAAGAATTATTTTCAACAAAAAATAACACACAGTCAATATATCTGAAGTAGTTGGTGGTTTTATTAGTAAAGGAAAAACAACAGCAGAGGAGCGGAAGGGGATAGAACACTAACAGAAAACCAGTAGTTGTGTAGGAACACATGTACAAACACATGTGTTCTGTATGAAGAACAACAAACGGCCTAAACGTTCAATAATTTTTTTTTTTTTTTTTTTTTTTTTGGTAAAAATAAATAAAGAACTACCTTCCCCCCTGTAACAACACTCTTCAACCATCAAACAAACTTGCAATTCTTAACCATAACCGTACTTTAAAACTTGTACTCAAACGATCAATAGTTTTTGGATTATTTCTTCTTCTTTTATTCTTTTTCTTCTTTGTTTCTTCTGCTCATAATTCTATAGTGATCTAATGGCAAAACATAAGGCAAACAGATAAGCGTACATATGTATGTATGTGTAGTGCTTATGGTGGTATAGTGTTGAGGTTTTAATTGAATTTTTTTATTAAATACTGTGTTGTTTTGTTGTTGTTGTTTCTTTATATTTTTTACACTTTATTACAGAACGACCGCAATTGCCAAAAACAAAAAAGAAACAAGAAAAAAAAAACCAACAGAAATTGGTATTATTGGGTTTTATTTGTTGTTTTTTTTCGGTTGCGGTTGTATATTTCAGGTGTTGCAATAATCAATTTTAAATACATTTTATATGTAATTGACCTTGACTAAGTATTTTGGCCATAATTATGATACCAGCAATAGTAGTAGAAGAAACGCTTAAACTTTGCCTGCCATACGTACACACAAACACACACACGAGTGTAAAACTGTCTAAAATTTTTTATCTTTAAATTATTATTTCCAACAATTAATTTCAATATTGACGTAGAAGAAAAGCATGTTCAAACACAAAATCCAGTGAATGGTTATTGAACTTTTAACCTCATTTTAACTTAACTTAACTTAACTATAAAATCAACAGCATAAATCAGCTAAAAAGATGGTTATTTGCCTTAAGATGGCTAAAGTCAAAGGAAATGTAATTAAAACATGAATAACGGTTTTGTTTCGAAGATATCGTATATCGTTATCTCAAAACTAAAGTAATCTAAAGACGTTAATCAGTTTCCGAAAGAAGTAGCACCACAATTGCATCATTGGCATCGATGGTATCGATGTTACTTTGCTTAGGAATAAAAAACGTGCCTAAAATTCAAGGTGACAAGGACAGCCGATTATTTTATATCGAATGTTAACAATTTTTATTGGTGACAATCAGACCAAACGGAATTTCCAATACCTAATTGGCATACACCTTAGCCAAGACATCAACCACTCTAGCGATGACAAAATCTGTTGTAAACCTTATTGCTTCAGAACTGTTTTGTGAGATTAAATGTGCAAGAAGTTGGATCGAAGGTGGATCGATTGAACTCTCTTCAACAATCGCCCATGAATGTGGCGTATCTTTACAGTATTATGGACAAGGACTGTATAAATTACGGAAAGTAAACATTAATTAGGTTTTCAATTTGCACTCTATTACGTAAGATTCTATACAAGTGTTATGACTCCTAGATGAGACAAAATGCTGGTCTTGTTTGAAGAGAACTTAAACCATTGAACATAGCTTTTCTAACTTTTTGTTCGTAAAAAATTTTTTCTTTTAAAATTAGAAACTAACCTGTCATGGCACCACTTGTGCTCGGTCCCGTATATTGTTCCCTGGATGTTGAAGCAGCTGATGTTACTGTGGCCACCCCAGTCGCTTTTGTAGCTGTTGATGTCGTTGTTGCCAAAGTCGAAACTGATGCGGAGGCGGTGGCGGCTGCTGCAATTGTCACCGCCGAAGAGGTGGACGTTGAAGATGCTGATGCTGTGGATGATAACGATGTTGTTGTGTGACTATTGCTGGGTTTGCTTAGACTATGATGACGTTTAATCACAATTTCAGTTGGTATATCGATGGTCATTGATTCAGCCGTTGTTATCGTCGAGGTTTTATTATTATTATTATTATTATTATTATTGTTGTTGTTGTTATTACTATTACTTGACAGAGCCGTTACCGGTTCGAAACAAACATCCAAAAGTGTAGCACCAGAAGCTGTTTGTAAGCCAGCAATATCCTTGAGATCAATCCAACTGGCACCCACTTTATCGCTATCGGTTAGAGGCAAACTAAGCACGCGTGTATCATTTTCATCGAGTATATGAAATGCCTGTGTTGGTTCGATTTTCACTATAATCGGCTGATTCGATATAATATGAGGCTGTTGTTGTTGTTGGCCAAAGTTTTGATTCGTCGTCGTCTGCTGTTGCTGTGGCGAAACTTCTTCCAATTCTTCAAGATCTTGGCTGTCGAATTTGACAGCATTAGCAGGAATCATAAGCGTGGTTTCCGTCGACGATGGCGACATAGAGGCGGCAATAATGGCATTATTTGTAGTCGAAGTGGATGTTGAAGTGGTCGCTGTGTTGGTAGAGTGTGTAGCCTTACGTACCACATCGAATTTTAAAATGGTGCACTTGTCAGTCTGCTGGTATTGATGTTGTTGCTGTGGTCTTTGTTGTAACACCAAACTGGGCACACTTCTGACCAGTGTGGCAGTCTTAGCGCTCGCAGTCGAAGTTATGAAAGTCAATGGCGGTGAAGTGGCCTTATTGGCCGTTGAAATGGTACGTACCGTGGTGTTGGACGGTAAGGGAAATATTGAAATTGAGGGAACTTTTGCATTAAGGAGCGCAGCATTTGATGCTGTCGTTAAGGTTTCGCAATGGGCCGCCGCCGTTGTAAAGGTCGTTGTTACGTGACTGTCATCTCCACCAGCGATTGCCGATGTCAATGCTGCTGTTGTCCTACGCGGCCCTATAGGCTGCTGGATCAAAACTAAATTTGTTTTCTCCGTCGTGGCTTTGTCGTCGACAAATGAGTATTCGTGTAGTGAAATGCTAGTAGGCTCGTTGCTATTCGTTGATTTACGTTTAAGCAGGCGTTTAAAATTTATAACTGGTGGTGTGTTTAAGCATTTAGGCGATGACGACGGCGATGAGGCCGATGCTGTAGATGATGTCGGCGATGGCAATGCCGATGGTGTTGGCGAAAGCGAGGGTGATAGGCAAAATGATTGTTCACTTTCAGTGCTTGTTGACTCCACTTTGTAGATTTTTTTTTTGAATTCTTTTTTTATTTAAATTTTTGTTTTTTGTTTAAAACAATTGAGTCTTAAGATTTGTGCGTTTAAATTATTTACTTTTTTTTTTGTTCATCCCTCGTTTACATTGGACAATTTGTGTGTCTTACATTTTTTTTACTTTTTTTTCTTTTCTTGTTTTTTAATTAAACTTTTGAAATTATTTTTTTAAAAAATATTTCAAATTTTCGTTCATTTTTCAAGTATCTTTTAAGATTTTTATAACGTTTGTAGGCGATATGAAGGAATATATAATATTCAGAGACCAAAATTCACGAGTTTAACGAAGATATTGACGACTCTTCTATTGATTAATGATTGATTGATTGATTGATTGACAGATTGGTTAATTAATAGAGTGGATTATTGTGATTATTGTATGTATGCATGTATGTATGTAATATGTACCGCCCGTAAACCTTAAAATATTTGCTTCATAAGTCCTCTTAATTAAACACTTCAGATGTTGGAGCATAAATATTTACAAGGTTTGCTAGTGTGACGTCTTAATTCAAAAGATGAATGCGATTGATAATGCCTGTCCCCTTAAGGGATGCAAGCAGGCAACCCAGCAAACCAGTGTGCTACGTACGATAAATAGATTGTGATGACGAATAATTGTATCAGAATTTTGCGAGCATTTTAAGAGTGTTATGATTGCCAGTGACGCTTCTTCGACTAGCAGATAATATGAGAATCTACAACGGATACGTCATTGAACTGCATGAGCATAAAACTGTGTACGGAGAAGCTATGACGTAATTTTGGCCGAAAGGTTATAATAACCCATTAATTAAGAAAGTAATAGGAAAAACGTTTGCAGCTTGAGCTTTCCACATACGAATATACGTCTGGAGGTTGAAATTTTTCCTGTATTGCATAATGCGCTTCACTGGTCAATCTACTGTTCAAAGCTCTTTAATGATCGGATAGAAATTTACAAAAGAAGTGCAATGCTAAATGCGTGGACTTTTAGGAGAAGCACTATAAGACAGCTTATGGGCGATTGCTTCCTAGAAATTGATCAATTTCTTAATTTCAAAGATTTCAACTAAGAGTAGGTCACCAGCCAGCTCACAGGAGAGCTAAAGATGTGTTTGCCTATTGAAAAGTCAGGACACTGGGTTCCCTTTGATCTGTATTGAGGTGATTTCAAAATGTTATTTTTAAACTATTACTGTCTTCATTACTTAAAATTGAAATTTTGGCAATGGAAACAATGAAACTGCATAACTCTGCATAATTGTACTGCTAAAGCAGAACAATTTTCAAGAGTCTAGTTGACGTTTTTCTCTTTGTGCAGTCCATTCAGAGTCAATTTAAAATTTTAAAGGATTCTTCGCATTTCAAAATTTGATTTCGATTTAATACGACACGTTTTTTGGTTTGCTGGGTATTTAAGAAAAACGTGCACACACTCTCCAGTATCCACACGAACATAAAACGAATGAAATGTGTGTGTATGTGAATGTATGTATGTACGATAGGGAGTGTGAGTGTGAGTATGAGAAATACACTGTGGCACCTACATTCTGTTAATGAATACGTACGTTTCGATTTTATATTGTTTTTCTTTTGTTTACGTTTATTTATTTAGTTTTTGGTTAAAAAATTTCGTTTTTTTTTTTAATAAAACTTAGAATCACAACGTTTAAATAATTATTTCGTATAAAAAAAATACGTTTCGCAAATTTTTCGAAGATTTTTAATAAAGAAAATCAAACTTAAATATTTTGTCGTTTTTTTTTTATTTATTAAAAAAGAAATGTTTGATTTGTTTTTGTTGTCGTTAAATATTTTTAATTTAATTTTGTTTTTCTTTTTTTTTGTTTTTGTTTTTTTTTTTTTTTTTTTTTTGTAAAACTTAATAATAAAAGAGATGGGTTTTACGTTTTTTACTTTTGTTGTAATAAAAAAAATCAGCCTTTTAAGTGCACTTATAAAAAACGTTTAATTTTGTTTGAAAAAAAAAATTGCTTTTAAAAATAATTACGAATTGCTTTTAATTCTCCTCTTTTTTTCTTTTTTTTAATGTTTTTTTCTTTCTTTCGCGTTACAATTTAACGAAAGTGAATCTCTATTATTTTGATTCTTCTTGTTGCTGTTGCTGTTGTTGTTGCCATTGTTGTTGCTGATGTTTGTGTTGTATAGAGGAGAGTATTAATTTAAAGGAAGAAAATTCACATACGAAAACCGAGAGAAAATTTCTTATTAAAAATTCATTTTTTTTTTGTTTTTGTTTTTCATTTGTTTGTTAAATACGCCACAAAACAAATGTTTTTTTTTTTAATTAATTTCATTCGTTTATTCCATTGAAAATTGATGTGATTTGTTTACAAATACTTTCCATTTGTTGCTATTGTTGTTGTTGTTGTTGTTATATTTAAATCCTTAAATTATTATTTTCATTTAATTTTTTTCTTTTTATTTTTCATTTTCATTTTTTTAAGTAGTTTTGTTCACACATTTTTTCCTGTATTTCTTCATTGAAATGCAATTCGAAACTTTTCTGTATTGCACAAACACTAACAGAGAGACTGGATGGTTGGATGGATGGATGACTGCCTTGATTGTAGATTTTTCTTGTGCTTTCGCTTCTTCTTCTTCGTTTGCTTTTCTATCAGTGAGAATATGTATCCTGGCTGCAACAACAATCCTGGTGATTATAGAAATGCATCAGCGTGTGCGCATTCTTCATACTATAAAGACAAGAGAAGAAACCAACGGGGGTTTTTGCACAAAATAAAAACACCCAATTGCACACACACACACTCATACGAAAAGCACAGAGAGTTAAAAAAATCAGTAGTACAATCTCCTCTCCTCTCTATCTGTATTTTTTTTTTTTGTTTGTTGTTGGTAATGCCTTTAATAATGTCAAAGTAATTGGAAGTGTGTCGTTTCAAAATAAAAACATTGAAAAGCAAAAAAAAAAAGCACAGAGAAACACTCTCAAAACGGCAATACGAACAATGTTTTTCTCTCACTTGTTTTAGTTTTAATGTTCCTAGTGCCAACCATGCCCCTTGTGTCTTAAAATTACCGTTAGAATATAAATAAAACGAAAAATCAATATATTTTTTCTTTTTAATTAAGTGTTGCCATATTTTCTTGTCATTGTTTATTGTTTATTGTTTATTCATTTTATTAACACATGTTGTTTGATTTCTTTTTTCATGTTGTTTCTTTATTAAAATTGTTGTTGTTGTTGTTCTTTTTTATTTTGGAGCTTGCTAAAATATTTTTGTTGTTGTTGTTGCTTTATTTGAATATTTTGTTGTATTAACAGCGTTAAATACTTCTCTTCGTCAAGTCAAATCACAACAGAATGCAGTAGAGTATGTTTTTTTGTATACATTTTATTTGTTGTCGTTGTTGTTGCAGTTCTTTTTTTTTTTTTTTGTTTGTTTTCATTTCGGTATATCCAGCAAGGACACGAATATTCTTCCAGTTTTTCATAATATTCCAGGATTGCGTATAAAAAACCATGCTATAAATTGTTATGCTATACAAACAGAACCTTAAATGAGTGAATTCATTTGAAGGGGTAGTTTGAAAGTCAATATTATAAAATTCTTAACATATTTGAAACAATTTAAAATGTTTACACAATTTGAAAAATAACCGAAACAAAATAAAATGAAAACATTTTGTTTATTGTGTTCTTTTCTTTTCACAATTTAACCATTCACTGCTGTCGAGCTTCACATATTTAATTTCTTTACAGAAGACTGTATCCCTGGTTTTTGAAAACTGCCAAAATTTCCAACTCATCCCCTTTCATTATCTTCAAAGTGTACACAATACTATACAATCTCTTTCATGCAAAAATTTTAAATATTGTACAATATTTAATATGTATAACCGTGTAAACTCCAATGTAATGTTTAACGAATTCATTCTTTACCACTCTGCCTTAACACTGGTCTGCTTTTATGCTGGTATGAAACATTTTACACTCCCTCCTTATTTTTCGTATTGCACACTGAGCACCATTCTTTTGTTGTTGTTATAGTTATTGTTGGTTAAGTGTGTCAGAGAGTGCGTATTTTTTGTTTGTTTGTTTGCTTATGTGTGTTAATAAAATAAAAACTTTCACAAGCATATATTTTCACTTTCCACTTAACCCTTATTTATTCTTCTATTTCTCTATTTTTATGTTCATTTTTTTCTGTATTTTCAAACCAAACAGTAGAAAAACTAACACATGCATAGACACGCCAACACAACACTGCCACAACAGAAACAAAACACAAGCAATCCCTTTAACCAGCCTGCCTGCCTGCTTGGCTGCCTGCCTGCCTTGGTTTCATTTCGTTTCGTTTCTTTTGTTTATAGAAGAATCTCCTTTTTTTCACGGAGAGTATTATTATTAATGAGAGCATTAGAAAAGCTATGAGCGAGTGAGAGAGAGGGTGGGGGTTATGTTAGAATGCATGCCTGCATGCATGTTTCTTTCCATTTCGTTGTTTGTTTTGTTTTATTTCCTTAAAATCAAACTTACTCTCACGCACACATACACACTTACATTTAGGCACTCGTTACAAAAAAAAAAAAAATACAACAACACTGTGAAAAATAGGACTCGTCACTGGAATATAGGAAAATAGGGTTAGTAGGCATAATGCCAAGTGCATTGACTGGAAGTGTATATGTAAACTTTAATTTGTGCCATTCAAATCATCCCCTAAAAACAGTGGCGTATGTTTTCGCATGTTCGCATATTTTTGGAATTTTGGAGATTTTAAAGCAAAACTCCAAATGTACAACAGAACAGTACTTTCTTCATATTGCGAGAAAACGACGTATTTAGTACCGTGGAAATGCTTGTACCTAAATAAATTGGTTTTGAAATTTCCCCAAAAACAGTATTGCCAAATATTTTTCTTTTTAAATGGAAGTAGACTTTTTATGTCATAATAATAATAATAAAAGAATATTTTAATTTCTTAAGTATGTTAATTGATAAAATTATCCGTTATATGTAGATATGTCTGCATACATATGTATGTATGTATGCATGCATATATTAAGTAAGATGTACCCATTCACGCAGTTATAATTCTTAAAATGAAGTTTTAAGCTAAAATTTAATAAATTTTTAACTGGTTTCCATTGTTTTGCAAGAGAACAATTCATGAATTAGAATTTATGTTACAACGGCAACAGTTTTTCCCATGAATTACGACTGGCTATGCTATACTATTCGTTTTACAAGTGAAATAATTAAAGAAATAATGTTTAAAAATTTTTCTTTAACAATTTTACTGTGTTAATTACCATCTATAATATGAATGTATTCAAGATTATTTTCAGTTGTATATTATATTTAAAAAGTAATCGTAAACGTTTTCACAATTCTTGTAAGCTAACTAAAAAATTAAAAGCCTGTAAAAAGATCGTTTAAATAGTTCTTTTCTAACACTATTGAGAACAACTGACTATACCCTATAGGTAATTAAGTTAGTCTCTGTTGTATGTTCATTCTCTATTATAATTGAAAAATAGATTTGAAAACTCCCCTGACTTAGTACAATGGTATAATTGACAGCAAAAATCCTTAATTTTTTTTCGACAGAACTTTAGTCATAATGTTTTTTTACTGTTTCTAACCTTTTCTGAGCTTAGTCATTGTACCTATCTCTTGAGAACATATTCATTAAGTATTTGATTCATACATTTGAATTTATTTAACTTGAAAAAGGCTTGTAGTGAATTTTTTATTGTGCTTATGTTATACACAACACTGTCTTTGTAACAATTTCTATGTAGTAAATTTAGTATAGAAGCCAATTACATACATACATATGTATATAGGTATGTAAATAGTACTCATCTTTATTACCCTCTTTATCTTACAAAATTCTTACACAAACAGCAATTACTTACTGTTTTTTGCATTGACTTCTCTGCCAGCTCTCTGCTCTAAGTAAGAAAATCAAACATGATTGCTGTATAAGGCAAAAAAAAAATAACAAAATAAGTCCCGTAATAAAGTCCCACTTACTGTAAGGTACACATGATTTTTTTTTTAATATAGAAACCTGTTAGGTACGCACACATGCACATGTCCAGGCCTAAATTCAAATGTGTTGTGCACGTCGCATGTAAGTTAATGTTCATACGAAAATCATTTCGTGTTCGTAATTATTTCGTGCCATCAAACATCGTCATAAGTGAAGAAGACGAAGTAGCAAACAAAAAAAAAAAAAAAAACTCTGATGTTTCACATAAAATATGTTGTTACTGTGAAGTTAATATTGCTGTTGTGTGATGGTAGTGGTGGTGGTGGTAGTGGTGTTGCTGATAGTTGTTAGTAGTTGTGTGTCAGCTTTAGTAATATTTATTTTCAATTCTATATATTGCGCAATCGTGTTGCAATCTCATAATAAACAACACACCACCAAGAAAAAAAGCAAAAAAAAACTTAATTAATGTGCAAACATTTTTCAAAACAAACCCAGACGGGTTTGCGGCTAAAATATGTACGTAAAATATGTTGTTTGTTGCTACAACAACAAACGAACAAACAAGTTTTGTCGTTCGTTCGTTTGGTCGTTCGTTCCATGTTTGGGTTGCAAGTTGTGTGTCTCGTTATTGAGCACGTTTGCAAAGTCCAACATATAACAGTTGTTGTGAACTCTAATGTATGTTTACAACCGAAAATGTACGATAAGAAAACTGAAAACAACAACAAGAACAACAAATAAAAAAAAATGTATAAAAAAAATTATGACAACAATAACTGTGTGGTCAAGTTCAATTTATGTTTTTTGTGTGTGTGTGTATGTGCCCCAAAAATAATAGAAGGTGGCAACCGCATGTTGCTGTTATTGTTTTGATTCACAACAAAATTAGTGCATGCTCACACATACACTACCAGCCACACATTCTTCAAATTTTTGTTGTAATGCAGGAGAAGAGAATTTTATGTAAAATAAGAGAGAGTCAAAGACTTTTTTGTGTGGAATTTTTGGACTCCCTGGAATGGCGAGACTTAAAATTTTCCTTACTGGCTGTTACAGGATGCAACGAAATTGACGGAATTCAAAGCGATTATGGACAGGAAATATTTTAACGTTACGTATGCCACATGTGATATTTTTAAGATCATTACAAATGACCTATTGACCTCTAACGTTATTATTTTTCAATTTTAATTCTTTCCCAAAACCTAAGAAGAAAAAATAAGCTGAAGTTACCATACGTATTGTCTTATGAGTCTGAATTTTATCACTACGATCAATGAATTAAAATAAAATGAAATTTTTTGAAGGGAATATAAATTTGAATGCTTTGTAACATTTGACTTACCTCTTATAGTGCTGGGCATTATATTTTTTGTTGTATTTGCTGTTGATGTTGTTGTTGTCGTTGATTAATAATCATATATTTTGTGAATTTCCAAATCGAATCTTTGAAAAACCGCGTTTTTTAATTTCTTTTATTTTGAAAATTGCTTTTAATTGGCATCACACATAATTTAACTGTTATTTTTACATACATTCTCTCTATTGTCGTCTACTACTCTCTGTTGTTTTTCTCACTCACACACATAAGTACTCACATCCCTGTTAACACGACTGCATGCATGCATGGCATGCAACGATATTTGTTTTCAATTGCTATGCTAGGACAACCAACATATGCTTTCATTTCATTTTTAAAAATAGATCTGAGCAGCAAATTGTAACGGTTTTTATGTCTTTGCTCTGTGGCGTGTATGTGAAGGCAATAGCCTTTTAATCATAAACATATTACGGAAGGCATTATTTTTTAACATTTTAGCGTTTAAGCGCTAAACTCTTTTTTCTTTTTTTTTTTTGGAGGTGAATTTAAATATTTTTGCTTTTGTTAATTTAAATTGTATTTTCTTCCTTTTTTTTTTTTTTTTGTTAAAAAATTTATTTCATTTTAAATAAACAAATGAAAAAGTGAACTTTGTTTTTAAAAAAAAATTTTGACTTCCTCGGCTGGACAAACGGTTACACACTGAAAAACCTTTCTTTACAATTGTTGGCTAAAAGATGCCTGTTGTTGCCTGTTGGCCTGCCAGCATTCTTTGCCTTTGTAAAATCAAAAAAAAAAAAATTTTGAAAGAAGATGCAGAAGATGAGAAACGAAAATACAAAAAATAACAACAACAAAAACAATTTTGTATGTGTCTGTTGATTGCTTTTTTTCTTTTTGTTTAACTTGCCTTTCCATGAATGCTTTTTTCAATGTTCACTTTGCTTTAAAGCCAGAGTTTTTAAATTCGTTGCTGTAGTTGTTGTTGTTGTCGTCGTGTTCCTTTTTTTGTGTAAGGCATCAGAGCAAACAGCTAACGGTTTATTTCGTTATATACACCAAAATCAGCCTGTTGTTGAGTCTACCAGTAACCAGCTTCAACATCTTTATCTTGGCCTGCTGCACATATGCATTCGCACACCTTCGTTTGCCTGTGATAATAACGCTTTAAACGCTGACTTTAGCTGGACGACTATTTTTTGAAGAAGAAAATAGAATTTCAAAGGCGCCTACCCTGTATGAGTAGAACAATTCCTGGACGAGGAAGTAGTGTGGGACAAATATATTTTTTTTTAATAATTCACAAATTTAACACAGATTTACATGTCACGGTTTCGAGGAAATAAATCTTTAAATCTCACACTAGCAGGTTAGTTCACAAATCCACAAAACTATTGCAGCAGCATGATCTTATAATTCATTGAACATTTTCTAAACGCTTTTCTCTTTAGTGTTATTATTTGAATAGATTTTTATTTATTATTAAAAACAAATGTAAATTATAATTAAATACATACATACATACATATGCTCAATACACTTTTCTTATAACGAAACATTCGTAAAGTAAAATGCAAATGTAAACAAAAAATTCGCATCATTGGCATTACTGTTGCTTGCTATTTATAATAAAATGTTATCGCATCTTTGCAAATGCGTTTGTTTTGTAGTTGTTGTTGTTGTTGTTCAATGGGGATGTGTTTTGTTTCAATTTTTTCTTTTTTTTTTTTTGACTCACACGCATTTCATAAAAAGGAATAAAAGAAGAAAGAGTTACAAAAGTATTGATGCTCTTGCGTAATATTTTGCTTTTTTATCATACAAGTAAAGTAAAGAGTGTGAATGCAAGAGTAAATACAATAAAACACAAAAACAAAAACAGAAAAAAAAGAACACCAACAAACAAACAAATCGTTAATGCAACAACAATGCAATGAAATATGTGAATGAAACAAAAGGGATGGGATGTTAAACATCTAAAGATGACAGGTTTCAATAACAATTTGTTGTTTAAAATTGTACAGCCAAGGGCGACCAATAAAGAACGCTATAAAACTGAAAAAAGAAGTGGGGAGGGGGTGTGTGTAAAGAGATTTCTTTGCGTTTTTCCCACTTAATTGTTGAAAAGGAAAGATATTTTCGAAAATTTTTTGGAAATATTTTTGTTTCTAAGAATCAAAGAAGAAATCACTTGACAAAATTGAATTCTTTTATCTTTCTAAATTGCCATTCAAGCATTCAAGTACATACATACATTCATACATCAGTTAGCCAAACGATCATGATAATTTATTTATTATCATAACGAAAACGACGATAATTATGATGATGATGATGATAATGATGATGTACAAGTTGTTATTGTAATTGTTTTAAGTGCATGGTACGGTATGTTGCGTTGGAGTTTGGCGGCAAAAGTTTTGTTGTTGTCGTTGGTTGTACCATCTTTCAAGTTAAGAAAACAAGTTTTCGAAGTACCGCTATTCGACTGACTCAGCAATGTTGTAAATAACGACAGCCGCAACAGCAAGAGAAACGATATAAAAAAATATACAAAAAAAAAAAATAATAAAGATTCTATGAAAATATACACAAAACAAACACACTTACAGTGATTACAAAAATTAAGCAACACTGTGATTCAGACATATTATTATTGTCGTGAAGAGATGTTAATTTATTGCGATCTATACGATCTATTGTTGTACCTTCAATCTATAGCTATACCTATAGGGTATCCCTATGAAGTTTTCTTTAATGCTATTACCCTGGTAAACTTTTGCAAAAATAGTTTCCTTTACAGCACTTTATATGCATAAACATACATAGCTGTTTCGTTATGGGTTGCATTAATACTCACAATATGTCCTGAAGATTCTTTCTCTTGTAATTTACTCGGAAAAGAAACCCTTTTGAAATCAAGAAAAGAGTGTTTGTCGCTCTTTATGTTACCTCTGGTTTTGCGTACATTTTTCAAACATTCAAAGGTTTTGGCACCAATATTGACTTGGAAGTAATCCTATTTTGACTGATATGTACCATAATTCAAATTTTTTTATTTTTTATTAATAACAACCCAGTCTCCCGGAATGAGATTAAAAATAATCATGAACACAAAGAAAAAACTGAAACGTTAAAGTCAAATAGATATAAAAAATTCATTGTACAAAGTTCCTAATAAAAAAATTAAAGATAATTTTTTTTTGCCCACTGTATATACACTTAGATCCTCCCAGATATATGTAAACACATTCGTTCAATTACTACTACCACTGCTATTGCTATAAAGGCAAAGCAAAGTAAAATAAAAACAAAAAAAACATCTTAATTTTTGTATTTAATATTGTTTTTGTTTTCTTTTGCATTTTTTTTTTTGTTTTTTGTTTTTTTTTTTTATTAACGAACGATCATTGTACTAAGCCAAGCAACTTGGGGTCATCGAACGTTCTTTACATCAGTGTGCTAAAGAATATGGGAATCAAAACAATAACGTGAAAACAAAAACAAGAGAAAAAAAGAATACGAATAATACGAAGTAAACAGAAAAAGCAACAGAATAAAAGAACGGGATTATTTTTATACAAACACACGCACACACACACACTCATGCACGCTCAATTGTATGCATAAGAATTCTCTCTCTCATAAATATCAGGTTTATGGGATTTTAATTATGCGATGAACAAAAAAGAAAAAAAATGAAACAAGAAAGAAATAAAAAAAATTCTTTTTACATTAAGAGAGAACGAATTTAAGAACGTTTTAAGAGAAATTTCTTCGAAAGAAGAAGAATTATAAGCTGCTTAATCACAATGTAATTATTCTCTTAGAGTGTGTGTGTGCGTGCGTGTGATATTGTTAAATGGTGACGGTTATGGAATTGATATTAATTTGTCAGGCCCGTTAGAAGAAAATGTTAAATTTTCTGTTAAATGGCTTTTATGGGAACGTTTTTTCTTTTTTTTTTTTGTTTGCTTTACATTTCTTTTCGTGTTTTGTGTGCGTGTGAGAGTGTATGTGTGTGTAATGATATTGCAAAAAAATTTCCCATTTTAACCAGTTTTTTTTAAGAAGAAAAAACAGTAATTTGTACTAATTTAAGTAAATAATTGCTACTGTTTAATTAACTGTAATAATTGGCAACACATTACAATAGAAAAATACCAAATTGTTCCATTTTCTAAAATTAAGAATACTTACATTGCCTACATACCCTACATATGTATGTACATAGTAGCTGTCAAACGCTTTCAAAATATAACAAATAGGCAGCTGGATTCTGTGAAATGATAGGAATGGTAGAGTCTGAATAAAATTTAAACTTAAGAATGTATCGCCCTTACGGTAAATATTCAGTATTTTTTTGTTCTTCTAACCGTATAACATTGAATTGGAAAACCCTACCTGTTCAATAATGTTGATTCAATACTCAATTCATAATTCAATCCACTTGCCTTATCCATAGGGAAATTATATTACTGGACCTGACCAGCCGTGAATAGCATACTTGTAGTTATTTACAGCAGTTAGCATATAAGGGCATAGATATGAGCTACTAATCTATGTAGTTGTGCCCCACTATGCTTGTTGTCCACAAAGATTTCATAATACGTTTGTTTGTTTATATTTTAATAAAACTAAAATTTAATAAAAACTCTTTTTCTTTCGAAGACTTCACTTTTTCTATTATTTAATAAGCGTTTTTTGTTCGTTTGTCTTCGTTTGATTTATGAGTTTGTAATCGGCTGTAAAGAATTTCAAAGGTGTGGTGGATACGATTATTAATTTCCCATCTTTAGTATTTAAAACTTTCTTGTTTTTGTTTTCGGTTTTGTTTTTACATTTTTTTGTTGTTGTTTTTGTTATTGTAATTTTTTGAGGGTTTTTGCTCTTTCAGAGCCCAGAGCAAAAAACCCCAAACAAACGAAAAAATGTAAGAAAGTGAGTGTAAAAGTATTTTTTTTTTTTTTTTTTTTGGGAATTTAATTTTATGAATGTATGAGAGAGTGTATGTGTGAGTATTTTTCATAAATAAGCACTTTTTAGTTTCATTAAATAAAATTAAGTTTATTGCTGCTGTTGCCTGCCTGGTATAGCTGTATACTGTTGTTGCTGTTTTCTTTTTTTTTTGTATAGAATCCCATAATGTATGTGTATAGCGGTATATTCTTACGAAATACCGTAGAGCCCGGTAAGCAAAGCTCAATGACCTCTCAGACACAGTCAGCCAAAATATAAATAAAAATAAAGTAGGAAAACAGAAACAATAACAAAAACAACAACAATAATAATAATAATAATAATAATGAAACAAAAAAAACACGCTAAAATATATACACAGTCATACTTAAAAATGTTAATTTTTTTTTTGGTTATTGTTTTTTGTTTTTGTTTCTTCTTTATTTATTGTTGTTGTTGCTGTTGTTGTTGTTGTATTAAAAGTATTTAAAAATTTATTCTTATTGACATACTGACGAACGTGATTCTTTTTAAATATTTAAACAACAGCAACATTCAACCGCAGCAACAACAATTTGTTGTTAAATATCTGTTTCATACACCTCTATACAATACATTATTCTAATTGTTGTTGTTGTTGTTGTTGCTGTTAATGTTTCACAAATATTTCTAAAAATATGTACGAGTGTGTGAAATTTTTTTTTTGGGCTCGTTGCCGATTTTAATAATAAAAACAACGACAACAAATAGAAACGTTGAAAAGAAAAGAAAGAAAAAAAAATACAAATTGATGACTGACTGACTGGAATGACTGTTATTTTACTGACAACGAACCGTTATGTTCATGTTTTTAATTTCACGACTTTTTCACTCACTTACAGTTTTTTGTTTTTTTTTTTTGATTTGAATTTTAAAAATATTCTGTTTTTTGTTTTCTTTTTTTTTTTTTTTAACAATTTCATAATATTATGACACAGCAACAACAAGAACAACAAATTGATATTTAACAAATGATTCTGGCTTCTCTATACAAATTGTTTCTGGTTTTATGTACCGTTTTCTTTTTAGTAACAATTAATATTTAAACATTTTCAATAATTGTTATCGATAATAGTCATGGATTTTTACTGTATTTTAGTTGAAACCCGTTAGAATGTATGGACATATACACTGTTTCACAATAACCACTGCCGATATATGTACACGAGATGATACATTGTACACGATTTTCGTTCTTTCGAAAACTTTAAAGTTTGTAAAAGGTGGCTATAAGTCTTACTTCCAAATGAAATTGCAAATCATGGTTGTCGAAGACTCTTCCATAAAGAGAAAAAGTAAAGAAACCCCCTCCACTGGAAAAATTTTAGAAATATATTCAAATATACAAGAAATGCCAGTAAACATTGATGTGGTACTCGCGCGTAGTTGTCTGAGTATCATTGTGTCCTGGTAATCGTATGATATGGACATCATTTGGATATCTGCCACAGTTGTACAACATTCTGGAGCTCATCACGTAGTAGTAGTAGTGTCCACTTGAGGATATTTGCTTTCCCCGCAGCCTGTATTGCCGGGACTTGTGCATAAAAGACTCAAACAATGATTCGGAATCTTGATCCAATGGCTCAGTTCAGTTTGCACCCATTACTGAGGATTTGCACTGAGTTGTTTACGAGGTACTCAGCACGATTTTTCAATTTTTTTCTTTATCTGGAATAGATACCTTGAATCTCATTGAGAAATTGTATCGTGCTGTCATATAGTCCTGTTCCCGATAGTCCCAATTGCCTTAAGGATACTTGTATGTCCAGTATCTGAACAATGTCATTGTCCAGTTGCCAAGAAAAACCTGCTAATCATCAATGCTAATCAGCAATACATTTAATTATAATTTTGAATCCTTATGTCCCAGAACTCATACAGAATTTAACTTTCAATTATCCGAAATTTCTCTGAGAAATCCTGGGTATATGAGGACAAGGACGGACGTTAAAACGTACGTTCATTAGGGATTTAATTCAAAGGTCTTATATTTTTTTTTTTCAAAATTCCTTACTTTAAATTCGAATATTAACACGAATGGATTCTGTAACTATGCTACTACTCGTATAACAGTTTTATTAAATCAGTCTTGGCAAATCGCCTTACGTTCGTGTATTTTAACAATTCTTGGGCTATTTAAAGTTGTCCCAACGACAATTTACTACCAACTTAATTAGTAAAAAATGTCACAATAAATTTATGTGCTCCACACAAGAAAAATAAGCGAAATAAGAAATGAGATTATTTGGTTATACACATACACACATGCACACACATTTACGACACAATTACAATTGCACACACACACAGGCACTATTTTCGAATTCCTATTTCTCTTTAAAACAACATTTACAAAGTTTGTGGCTGTCTTCCAATTGGCCAACGAAAACTACAACAAACAAAAGCAACTAAAAATCCCTTTTATCCCTGGTATGCATGTATGTGTACAATGTTTATGTGTTTCTTTATGCCTGTACAATATCATCCCTTCTTTCTGTTAATGTTCGAGCATTTATTGTTGTTGTTGATGTTTCCTTGTATACGATTTTTCAGCCAGCCAATGAAATTGCTTTGTGATATTTTGCAGGAGTCCAAAAAAAAAATAAAGGATTTTACAGTGGTCAACAGCAAAACAGCAGCAGCAGCTATAAAAAGGATTGCTTAACCGCCACTAGTGTTCAGTTTCAATTCGATTGTAAATAGTTTTCCTAGTGATTTAGGGTGTTTAAATAAACAATTCTAATCAATTGTGGTTTTTAAAAAATTAAAAATTTAAAAAAAAATATTTTAAAAGTAAGAACTTTTCAACAAAATAATTAAAATAAAAAATTTGTTCTTTTTTTTTAATATTTTGTTCACGGGAATATAATATCACAGTTTTAAGACTATTCCTACGATTTATTGGTCCCTTTCTGATCAAGTGTACAGTGTGAGTCTACAATGCCGAGTCAAAATATTAGTCACTAAATTTAGTTTCTTCTTGGAAAGGCTCATGCATAACACAAATCTCCTCTCATTGTCCCAATAAAAGTTATAATTACCTCCAATCAATTTGGTTTGAGAAGAGTTTTTGCATTGCTTTATCATCACTTTTGTTAAGTATACTCTTCCAATTATCTGCTTCCGCTTAAGAGAAAGGTTGCAAGTCAATCTACCTGCTTATTGCTGCGAATTTACACGTGATCTGGGACCCAGTAACCAGCAGTAACCCTATTTTCCTTACCATCTTCATTCAGTTTCCTACAAAACAATCCCATACTGTCTTCGATCTAACCTCATAAGCGTCGAATGCTCAAATGACTACTTGGCTGTCATATAGTATTGTTAGGTCCCGTCTGTTGTAACATACGTCCAAGTTGAATTGGGCACATCTGTTGATGGCATAGATTTTCGCTTCTAAAATACATGCAAATTTCTGTTATCGGAAAATTTGGGAAAATTAATTTGAACAGTTTTTTTTTTAACAATTGAGACGAAAATCTGCTACCAAATGAAAAGATTTTGAAGAAGAGCAAAAAAAAAAAAAACAAAAAAAGATCGTTTAAAAAAATTATGGATAAAGTAGTGAGAATAACCATGAAAAAGTCTTTCAAATCTATCGTTGGAAAGCGACGTGAAACTGAAGGGAAATCATTTCACCAAAGTTCTGTACGTGAAAGTTGGTCGATAAGTTATTGAGATGCCTGATATATAGCCACTGTTAAGCTAAAATTAGCCAAACGTTCATGGAATGTACATTAGTTTTTAGCATATGAAAAGCAAATGCAAATGCAAATGCTTATCGAAATTACATTACGGATCGGTATATTACTCTCAACTTTTTGCAGAATGGTTATCGAAAATTACATTTAAAGCTATCGATTACTTGTAAGCATAAAATTAAGACTATAAAATTTAAAATTCAATCACAAATTGTAGACCATAAAGTGGACACAAAAAAAAAACGTCACATTTTCATACAAATTTGTACAATAAATTTTCATTTGCAAAAAGAAACTGACCGCCGCCAAAAGCTTCCAAATAAATTTCTTAAAAAAATTAAAAATCTATTTTTAAATTGACAGAATTCCACAAAAATATCAAATTCTCAATGACTTATAAATGTAATTTCCTTTATTTTGTTGTTTTTTGTTCTTTTTTTTATTTGCAAGTAAAAAAAAGAGAAAAAAATAAAAAAAAATTAAACACTTCATCCCCATGGCTTTACTTAAACAAGATTTCGAACACACTTTCTAAACTGTAGGCATAAAAGGTCTTAAGTACGCCCATATTCGCATTGTGACTTGCTGTCTAGTTATCGAAAAAGTCAACGATGAAGCCCTACAATTACAAAAGAAAAACGATTTTTTTCAATACTTTTCATATGAAAATCGTTCAGTACAATTTCATCATTTAGAACGAACTGCTCAGGTCTTATAAAGTCCCAAGAAAGAAAAAAGACAAAAAAAAAAAAGAAAAGAGTAACAAAAATCCCGAGTTAAGCCAACTACCACCACCAACCACCACTCCCAAGCAGTTAGTAAAATTACAAATTATTTCCTGATAAAAAATTATTCTACAATACCAGTGAGTGAGTATTTATCAAAAATATTTACACATGTTAACTGTAGCTACGGCTTTAAGCCAAAAAAAAAAAAAATGGAAGAAAAAAATGAGAAAAAAAGAACGAACAAGTGAATGTAAAGAGAAGACCATTACATACGAGCAAAGAAGTGAAAAGTTAAAATAATATAAATACTGGCTTTACCTAATTTATTGTGAATGCTTTGAAATAACACCACATCTCCCTCCCACTACTACTGCAACTACTGCTGCTACTGCTATTACTACTACTAATACTACTACTACAACTACTACTGCTACTACTACAAGCAAGAGTGTTTAACCCAATTCTTTGTTTTTTGTTGTTTTTGTTGTGTTTTCATGCCATTTTACATTTTACTTTTCTAGCTTTGAGCAGCCTAATCAACTGAACTGAACCCGGGACTGCAGCCAACCATTACCCCCAACCAGTGAACCCGTATTTAAAGCCAAAAGCCATCCATCCACACCCCCAGCCTACTCAACCAGTCACAATCATTATGGATTTCACAGAATACCGTCAAAGGGGTAAGTGACAAAAAGTCACAAAGTGACATATAATAACACATACTGTGTGTGACTAAACGGTTTACGATGCTACTAACAGCAGCTTAATTTGATTCTGGCCATAGATTTTTATTTATTTTTGCAACTTCTAAAGCCCTCATTATTATTTCCATCTATCCTTTGTGTGTATTTGCAAAGGCCATAAAACAAAACAACAACTTCCATTTAAATTTAATTTAAAATTTTATTTGACTATTTATGGACCTTGTTAGGGGATCCATGTCCACATGTATACATATAAGTTGTAAGTAAGTTGTGTTGATTTCTATTGCGTTTAATACACGGTTTATTTGTATTTTAGCAGAGAAACGAAAAAAAGAAAAATTTAACTTTTAAAGCCAATTACTTGCAAAGAACTCATGAAAACTTTCTCTTTATCTTTCTGTATGAAAAGAAAAATGTTTTGGTTGTAAAAACTGTTTAAACAGCATATGACTCATGTTAAGATGACTTCATCTAAACTGTTCGGTTATATTTTATATTTTAACGGTTTCTTATAGACGAGGCTCCATCAAATGAGTTCAGAGGTACCACAATTCTCTGTTTTGCCTTCAAAAGCATTCCATTGCTTCGCTTTCTTAAGGAGAAATGCTTCACTCTACCCGATCTCTTTAATATTTACAAAACTTCTACCCGAAGCAGTCGTCGTAATCTAGTGGATAATGTGTTGAGTTATTAGACGTGAGGTCGTGATTCAAACCCCAGCCCCCAGACATCTCGAACGAACCGAAATACACCCGAAGCAGTCATCGTAATCTAGTGGATAGTGTGTTGACTTATTAAACGTGAGGTCGTGATTCAAACCGCAGCAGATATCTCGAACAAACCGAAATATGAAAAAAATATTTCTTACGGTGACTTCTTCTCGACCGTTTTCTGGCAAAAAAAAAACTCTCAGAGTAAACCAAAAGTTGCCAGTAAGAAAGTTTGTCAAAAATCTGTCGTTTGTAGTCGTATAAAATTAATACACACAACATGGGTGGGGGAAGAAGCTAGATTGTAATACTTACTAAAGGGTTGTAATGACCAATTAAGTTTGTATACCCGTCAGCAAATGGAATACAATTCTCTTCAACGCGTAGAGAAAATTGTTAAATATTAACCAGTCATGGCATAAAACGCCAATAATGCAACAAAAAATGGATTTCGCTAAGTACATTTACGTCCATATCCACTTTAGGAAACAAAGGCTTTGAGTTGCTAAAAATAAATAAATTTTCTAATTACATAGACTTAAACTTTCAGAACTTCTCAGACGTACCTTATAGAAACTGTTTAATTATTTAGTATTTCTTTCTACTTTTTCGTTGTAGGCAAAGAAATGGTCGACTACATTGCCGATTATTTGGAAAACATACGAGATCGTCGTGTGTATCCCGATGTTAAGCCGGGCTATATGAAAAACTTATTACCAGACTCGGCACCAATTGAAGGTGAAAACTGGGATACGATCTTTAGCGATGTGAATCGTGTTATTATGCCCGGCATAACCCATTGGCAGAGTCCACATATGCATGCATATTTTCCCGCTTTAAATTCATTTCCCTCTTTATTGGGTGATATGTTAGCTGATGCCATTAATTGTCTGGGTTTCACCTGGGCTAGTTCGCCAGCCTGTACAGAATTAGAGATCATTGTTATGAATTGGTTGGGCAAAATGATTAACTTACCGGATGATTTTTTACACTTGAATAGTACAAGTCGTGGTGGCGGTGTTGTTCAAACAACGGCCAGTGAAGCAACACTGGTTTGTTTGCTGGCCGGTAGAACACGTGCCATACAACGTTTTCATGAAAAAAGACCAGGCTATCAAGATGCAGAAATAAATGCCCGTTTAGTGGCCTATTGTTCGGATCAGGCACATTCAAGTGTGGAAAAGGCCGCCCTAATAGGTATGATACTACGACTCCTTAATTGTATTTTAAAAATTAATTTTTTTTTTATTTCAATTGATATTTTAAGGTCTGGTACGTATGCGTTATATAGAAGCTGATGAAAATTTATCTATGCGTGGCCAACTTTTGAGGGAAGCTATTGAGGATGACATACGTCAGGGCTTAGTTCCGTTTTGGGTAAGTTTTTCTCAACTGCAAGCAAAATTAAGGCACACTGCAGTTGTCTCTACCTCAAGGACTTTACCTTTAGAAAATCGAGTTCGTTTTTTTATTAAGTAACGTTTTCATTGTTCTTAAATAGTATTGCCACCGTAGTTTAGTTAGTAGTGTATTGGCTTACTAAACGAGAGCTTATTAGTTCAATAGCTAACTCTGGTTTCTTAAAGAAATGAAATTTGAAAAATATTTCTTTCGGAGATTTCCTTTCAGCAGTTTCAGATTCACCTTCTCTCTCTTTTATATAAACAAACAAAGACAAATTAATTAATTGTTAAGACAATGGCTAAAAAAACAAGCTTCGTTTTGCTACTACGTAATGACGGCGACAATTTAAATTTAGTGATGCTGTCAACAGATGTGAATGTGCGCTTCTGTTTGAAATGAAATGAGAATTAAAAACCAAAAACAATAATAATAACAATTTGTAGATACTTTTTCAAATAGAAATTCATTGGGGAATCAAAGTAAATTACTTTTCATAGCTTGACATGATGACTGCTTGACAGAATCTAAAGCAACAAGTAAAAGCCGATTAGTATTGTCAAGAGTTTGTTAAAGAAAAACGACGATGGGGAAATTTGTTTTCATTTTTCCAACAATTCATTTTTGTTTGTTTTTTTTTTTCTAGGTTTGTGCTACGCTGGGCACAACTGGCTCCTGTTCATTTGACAATTTGGAAGAAGTAGGCAGCGTTTGTCGTGAATTTAATTTGTGGCTGCATGTGGATGCTGCTTATGCAGGCAGTGCTTTCATTTGTCCAGAGTTTCGCACGTGGCTGAAGGGTATTGAAAAAGCCGATTCAATTGCCTTTAATCCTTCCAAATGGCTAATGATACATTTCGATGCCACCGCCTTGTGGTAAGTGTTTCACAGAGAGACATGATTTATAATCTTATTATTGTGGGTTTCACTTTCATCTCATTACGTTTATTATTTTTGTGTGTTATTTACTTACACAGGGTAAAAGATAGCACTGCAGTACACCGAACCTTCAATGTGGAGCCACTGTACTTGCAACATGAAAATTCTGGTGTTGCTATTGATTACATGCATTGGCAAATACCATTGAGTCGGCGTTTTAGAGCTTTGAAAATTTGGTTTGTTTTACGCTCGTTTGGCATAAAAGGTCTGCAGCGTCATATACGTGAGGGTGTACGTTTGGCGCAAAAATTTGAGGCTCTTGTATTAGCCGATCATCGTTTCGAGATTCCAGCCAAAAGGCATTTGGGTAATTCGTTTGAATCTGTTGGATTTTCATAAACTGATTGCCACTTTTTCCGTATATAGGTCTTGTGGTCTTTCGCATAAAAGGTGAAAACGAAATAACTGAACGTCTTTTGAAACGCCTAAATCATCGTGGCAACTTACATTGTATACCCTCCTCATTGAAAGGCAAATATGTTATACGTTTTACGGTTACCTCAACGCGCACCACAGTCGATGATATTCTAAGGGATTGGATGGAAATCAAAAATTCTGCCACCGCCATTTTAGATGAAATGAACATCACCATTTCGAATCGAGTGTACTTGAAAGGTTTGCTAATTAAAAAAGTTTCCTTAATAAATTACTGGTGGTGGCTGCTTTAATTTTGAAATTTTTCTTGCAGATACCAAGGAGAAATGCGAGGGCTTTGGTTCCAGTTTATTACTTTCGAATTCGCCATTATCACCGAAAATAGTTAACGGATCTTTTGCGGCATTATTTGATGCTGATGAATTTTTAGCGAAAACCTATGCTGGCATACGAATTACGGTAAATGTTTTGTTTTAGAAAATATTCCCGTTTGTATTCAAAAGAATATTTGAAATTTAAAATACTTTGAATATTTTACTTCATCCACAATGAAATTGAAAATAATTCTTTTATTTCTTTGCAGCATCAGGATTCGCCATCAATGCGTAGACGTGTACGTGGCATTTTGATGTCGGGTAAGCAATTTTCTTTGGACTCCCATATGGATGTAGTGGTGCAAACATCAATGGTTTCAAATACCACAAACAGCAAAATGACTGATTCATATGGTAAAACTGCAGGCAACATCAAGAACAAAGAATATGAACGTGATGCCATATGTGAAGATGAAGAATCTCCGGAAGGTATGAAGCTCAGGTAGTGTAATCGTCAATACTCACTAGAATGCTAAAGGAAATTGTTTCCGAAAACATCGTACATACATATCCACGAATGCCTAAGTTTTCTCTTCGTAGAAGCATTAGCGTATTGAATTTGGTTTTAATTTCAATTCATTATTATTTTTGTAATCATTTCAAGTAGATTATGGAATGAATTGGAATCTGAACACGGCTCTCCAACTAAACCCCCACCAATATCTGGCAGTGTTCAACAGGCAAAACCGAACACCAATCGATGTCATTCATCACCAAAATAATTTATCCATGTTTACAAAGTATCTTAACAAATATGATGTCAATAATTATACCAGATCAGTGAATAGTGTACGGACTCCATTAACTCAATATCAGCTTTATAAGATACCCTCAATCGATGTGTTAGAAGAGCAAACCAGCAATACATTTAAGCAAAATGATTATGCCAACTTATATCCAGGTAAACGTTTTTTAAACTTGGACTTGCCACTGCACAATGTCACCTCATTTACGGATACAATATTTAATCTGCCAACACCCACCGACGACATCATACCAATTATTATAACCGAAGGTACTCCTACAACATGTAGTAAGACAATCAATGACATTGAGGATTTAAATAAACTGCGGCCACCGGTAACAACTGCAATTAGCACTTTGTTAACCATTGCAGAGAAACCTAACAGCAAAAAACCTGAAATACCCAAAAAACCTGCAATGTTAAGCTCAATTCTAAATGAAATCCATACAAAAAAATCCAATACAATCAAAACTACAAAGGCAGTCTTAAAACTACCATCAAACACACATGCATATGCAGATATCACGTCAAGTCACAATGAAATTCAAACATTAAAGCTTTCACCTGAAACTTTAGATTCTCATTTAAAAGAAACGGCAAATGATGAATCTTTCAACACCTCTACGAATACAGAAGAACCAACTGTAAGCGTGTTTTCTATTTTGAAAGAAACTGAAAATCCTAACCCTCAGACTACAACTACAATAAAGAGTGCATCTGTCACAAGCGTTACCTCGATTACGAACTCTAACCCTAAAACGATTCCAAATGAAACTTTAGAAAACATTCTAAAGCCAACAACAATCTCGACTACAAATACGCATTCAGTAATAAACGAAACTACAAATACAGATGAGATTAGGATATCACCTTTAAACACAATTACAAATTCAAGTGGAATTACTAGTGAAACGGTAGCAAAAACCTCAACTATAAATCCAAATAAGGATTCAATTTTGTTTGGTACTACAACTTTACCACTGAAAACAGTTCTAGATTCAAATTCAAGTAAAAATATTACTGCGGTTGCCATCTTAAATTCAAAAAATTCAACAACAACAACAACTACAAATCATTGTGGAATAAAAATGGGGAATAATGTACCCGCCGAAAAACCTTCAACTCCAACTTCTACCACAGATAGCTTTTCGAGCAAAATAACAACAGCATATCTAGAGGCAACCTCCGATCTAGATTCCAATACCAGAGAACCTTCTATTGAGATTCTGAATACAAATCCAACAACTTCAATTGCAACTTTAGCTAACGATTTAATTTTTAATAGAACTACATCTCCATCTACCATCACAACTGTAAAAGCGGTAGAGAGGAGCTCAATTTCAAATGAAACCACAACAAAGCAAATTTTAAATCTAACAACACCATTTGTAGCCACAAATTTATTTCAAACAACGGCTACCAGCTTAACAAGAAGTAAAAATGCTAATGAACGTCAAGAAGAAGTCAAGAATAGAGTTTTACAACAAAAACTTATTAAAAATACCAATTCCAAAGAGGAATCGAGGTCTTCCTCTTTGGCATCAGATACAAATGAATCTTTAGAATCAATATGTCAGCCATCAAGTGATTCTGAAGGTTCATTGGCTATGGATTTAAAATGATTAAAATATCTTATCATACAGAATGAAAGGATAACTTCACATTTCAATTCTGTATAACCAGGCTGCTGTGCTAGCAATAATATAATTAGCATAACTATACTATAAAGAATATTAAATACATATATTATTACTATTTAACAAGTATAACAAATACACATATTAACATACATATATATTATTAACAAATCCCTTTGTAGCCCTTAAACCTTGCTTGTAATGCTTATAATGCTTATAATGCTTTAAACAATTATTCAAATTATCGTAAAAAAAACCATGTTTGGACACTCGCTTCTAGTCATAATTATCGGATACAATATGTATGTATGTATAATTTAACATTAACATAAGGTACGGATATATGTAGATGTGTGTATAACATTATTACAATAGCATAGAATTATTTATGCATTGGTAAAAGAAGAAAAGAAAAATTTAAAAAAAATTTATGTGCTGTTTATCGATGATCAGTTTTAAATAAAATCATTGTAAAATATAACTGTAATTGAATATTCACAAAAAAAATCATAACAATAATCAATAAATATTATATATAACCTATGCAATATAAATTGAAATAAAACTTTCCTTTTATTAGTATAAATAAATAGGCCCATTAGGCAAAACATTAAATTATTTCGGTTTAAATTTAAAATTGAAATACGGCAGCATTCAATTTCTTTTGCAATATACTCCATAAAATATGCAACAACATTGTTGTTAATCGTCGTAAGCTTAATAGGGGTTTTGTCTTTGCTAAACAGTAAACAAGGTGTCATGAATATACTTTCATGTTCGAAAGCACAGGGTATTTCAACTAATAAAATAATAACACACACAACACACTGGTCTCATTGATGCCGGGGTTTTTTTTTTTAATTTTTTTACGGTTTTTAAATTAAACCAAACTACATAAAAAGCCTTTATCAATTCATTTTAAACAAATTTGAAAATAAATCACTTACTCCAAATGAATAAACATTAAATGCATGTTGGAACAGTAATGACACTGAATAATGAAATTACTGATTTAACTCATCAAATTGGAGAAGATGGATTTGATTTGCTAAACCACGTTGGTTTAGAAGAACTTTTAGCTGAATAACCATTAGCGTTATTAGTTTAGTTACAGAAATTAAGAAGAAATACGTGGATAGTAAAGACAGTAATTCTGAAGAAAATGTTGAAAAAATATATATAATGGTGATACTCTAAGCACAGTTAATACTTTGCAAAACGAATTTCTTAGTAAGAAAAATCTAGATACGTAAACGACGCGTAAAAACGCGGACGAACTGATTTGTTTTTTTTCTTTTTTTTGCTGAGTGATTTTCGTTTTGTTTTGTTTTTTTTTCATTTTGCCACACAGCAATTGAAATTAAAAAACCATGCTTTTATTTTTGAATTTGCAAATTTTATAAAAATTAAGACATGTTTTTAACTTTTCCTCCGCTTTGTTTTCTTTCATCGTCTGTAAGAAACAAACTTAACAGTCGTGGTGAAAATTGTAAGACGACAATTAATAGAAGTATAAAATCTACGTATAGAGTTAACGCCGCCAACAAATAGTCCGTTCTACGTACTTCAGCGTAATGACCGCCAATGATGCATTGAGAGTGATACAAAAGGAACTGAAATATAAAATTATTCAATAATAGAAAAGACAAAACAAACAAAAAACAAACACACAAAAAAAAACAATAAAATGCAAGCTTTAACAGATACAATTAAAGGATCGTACGATTGGAATATTTCTTTTATGAAAATCAAATGAATTTCAAACAAATTTTTAAAAAGTACGTTTTTAGTAAAGCACGTTTGAAAGAAATCTTTGTTACTAAATTAAAAAGGACAATGAAAAATATTTAAAAATGTATTGAATTTACCAAAAATTGAAGAAAAATGCCGAGACATATAAATTTAATATGGAAACATATTATAACTCACCATGCAAACCACAATTCCTATAATAGCGAAGATAAAATAGAAAGTAAATACGCCACCATCAACTAGGAAACGATTTAGAAAATACACAGCTACAATAAATAAAATATAAGTTACAACGAATAAATTTATAAAATCAAATGTGAAATCGTGCTGTAAAGAAAATAATAATAAAAAAGAAAAATTAATTAATTATATATGCATGCAGGTATGTAAATATGTATGTATGTATGTATGAATGTAGAACAAATCACTTTAATCTTGTGTATACGATGTTACAACAAATAAACTTGGAAAAATTCATTTTCATATAAAATTTTGAATGTTTTAATTAAGATAACATAACTTTTAATTAAGATAACTTATATTATAGATAGGAATGTATATACATACCGTTGCGAAAAGAGCAATAATAAAAAATAAAGCCATTATAATCAGGACTATGCCAATGCTGACACTCCATTCCAGAAAGTCGAAAAATAATATAGTATTCCCTAAAGCAATTACGAAACATTCCACCTACATATTTAGCATAAAATATTAGAAAAAAGGAAAGAAAATTAAATACAATTATTTCGTTCTTTTTTTTTTTTTTTTGTAAGATTTTCATTTACTTACTATGAATAAAACCATCAACCAATTGAGACATGACATCAATCGTACAGAACTCGCAAATATGTATATGATAGCATGGAATATTGCCAGACAAAAGAATGTGGGACACACAAATACATCATTCACAAAAATTTTTTTTATAGTGTCGCTAAAATCCAGTGAAGATAATTTCGATTAGGACATATACGCATACGTATGTATGTAGTTAGGGGTTTTGGATACTTACACCATTTGGAATAATACAAATTGTAAAGTTGTTAGTACTACCAACAGCAGAAATATTAACAGAGACTTGAGGACAAATTTGAATCTTCCTTTGGGAGCATTTTCACTCGATCTATGAACCATCATACTGTATTTTTATTACAGGAAATTAGAAATTTAATGAAATTATTGAATGAATTTTTTAGAAAAATCTTTTTTTTTAAGATTGTTTTGTATTATTTTTCGAGAGAATGTCAAATAAAACATAAACGACAGGGTACGAAATGT
The DNA here is from genome assembly GCA_005959815.1 of Sarcophaga bullata. Classification (NCBI taxonomy): domain Eukaryota; kingdom Metazoa; phylum Arthropoda; class Insecta; order Diptera; family Sarcophagidae; genus Sarcophaga; species Sarcophaga bullata. The sequence continues at coordinate 1,344,932 of QOCX01000002.1, forward strand.
ATGTTCTTAATAAATTATAATTATTTGTAACATGTCCTATACGTATTATGAATCCTACATGCACGAAGCTTATGCTAGCCATGTGTAGACGTGAAATGACATCTATTATAGAAGTACTAACTTTACACACAAGATAAGAACTTGGTAGAGGGATGTCTTAGATTTCTGCAGGCGTTGTGAGGAAGCGGAGGAAACAGTAGACCATATTTTATGCTACTGTTCTTGTTCACAGATACGCCAACAGCCGATTTGTTGATGAGCTGGCATTAATTTCAATTTCTGCTACTTAGTACAGCGATGTTCGTATTTCCGGCGAATTATACTTAAATTTGCTGTCCGAACAGCAAAAAAAAAAGCCTTCAAAGAAATACTAAAGCATTGCAAAAAGGAAAGAAAATATTCTAACAATTTATTTTATCAATAAGTCCAAGAGAACGGCAACAATCATACGCACAAACATTTTTTCGAAATTTAGGAAATTGTATTCCTTATGCGGGCATCATCTTTTGTATCAAAAATATCCTCCTTTTCCTTTATATTGTATACATATGTAAATATTTATTTTATTTTATAAATTTGAATCACTTTATAAACTTTATATTGATTTAACACTGACATTCGTAGTTTTTTTTTATTTTTTTTGTTAAGCATAAATAAATTGAGAAAATATTTAAAAATAAATTCTTAAAATTGGTAAAAAAAAACATAAACAACTTACGTATGCGTATTTTGGATAGTGATTATATTGAACTTGAAAGCCGCAGAAGAGCCCAATTGGCTGCCTTACAGTGGCAGACGGTAACAAGAATTTCAAAAGCGGAAGAGCGACGGCAACATATGTCCTTTGTTACGAAACAATTTCTTATAAGTTCATTACTGTTCCTTATTGCTGCAACAGAATGGTGGTTACTAACTGAAGTGTAGGCATCTGCTACTCTAATACTAAAATTAAGAAATTGTAATTTTTTATTGTTTTTTTTTCTTTTAGAAAACGAATTAAAAGATTTTTTATCGTTTATAATTACATAATATTAGGTGTGGTATATTTTCAATTCCTCTTGTTATTTCTCTTGCAATACATATTGAGGTATCGTAGAGAGAGGTCGAAAGCAGTTAAAATTGTTTACATATTTATATTGGTATTTGAAAATTCTTATTTTTTTTTTTTTTGAGATTTTTACAATATTATAAGGAACAAAATTTCTTACTCTATAGACGCAAGCTGTTTCATTAACCCTAACTCGACCAATCATAGATGCCGATTTCCGTTCATTTTTATATGCTGGTTTAATAACGATTGGCATTACGTGCATAAGTTATGCTGTGTCAACCATTGGACATGTAAGTTCTTAATACAAAATTTTAAATTAAAAGAAATAAATAAATAAATAAATTATTCATAATATTTAGGTAGAGTTCATACGCTCTTCAACACATCTTTCGCTGTGGTGTCAAAAATATTATTTAACCACATCTACTACGATAATTGTGACTATGGAATTTAGTTATATCACAATGCAAATTAGCTTATCATTAATTTTGATGTTTTTCTTGTCAACCGTAAATATGAAGATATTATTGCAACTTTACAATGAGCTCGCTCACGCACTGGTGACTGTATTTCTTTTTCTTTTGTTTCTAGTTTATCATTATCTATGGACATTCGCTGGGATCAATTAAGTTCTATAGACAGGAAGCCAAATATTTGAGCTATTATGTTGTATTGCACTACTTAAGTATGATTTCATTAATGACAAATGGAATCATATTTATTCAAAGATTTTTCGATGTAGATAGTGTAGCTTTAAGATAAATTCTTTTATTAATTATTAGTATTTTTTGTTTTGTTTTTAATAATAATAATATAAAAATGAAATGATAGAGATAAAAATAAGTTATGCATTTCACTATGTAGACATAACGAAATAAATCTTTACTTTATTAAGAACGAATTCTGTTGTGCTGCTATATTTGAGAAGAAAAGCAAATTATCCTCCTGTCAACTAACATATCATCAACAACTTTTTTATGATTAATTTTTTTTTTAGATATTTTTATTCTTTAATATATAATTTAACACACACTCACATAAGCATTACTTGCATAGATGTATTACAGAATATAACATTCCTTGTTTGTATATAAATGTAAATATTAAAATAATTTTCTTCTTTCTTTTTTAAGTATACAATAAAGTGTATAATTTCCTTAATTTTTGCATGAAATTTAAAAAAAAATTGAAGGCGGTTAATATTATTTTTTTTTTGTTTTTGTTTTTCTTTTTTTTTTTGGAGAGGGTTTGTGCGACCATTAACCATTTAATACTTAAATAGTTATTTTCTTAATATAATTTAATAAAATGTACGTATGCACTTGTATATTGAAAATAAGGCTCCATTTGATTTTTTTTATCAGGATGTTGTATTAAAAAAAAAACTGTTTGGCATTTTGCAAAATTCAATTCTTTTCTTTTTAATTATGGCCAGCTGTTGGTACAGGAGCTGGTAATTGTTCACTACTACTGCCGCCGGCAGGCAAAAAGGAAACTAAAATTACAAAAAAAAAAAAAAAAAAAAAAAAAAAAAAAAAAAAAAAAAAAAAAA